>LVTN01002655.1:10359-23988 GCA_001649415.1 Musa itinerans
AGGTTCTGTGGGAACAAATCCGAGAAGTCCTGGAGCTTGCGAAAGAAGCTCGTCGGAACTCGCCAACGTGATCATAGTCTTGACTCCGGCGCAACTCCTGCTGCATGTCTTACTTTCATCGTAGTTAATCCTGCACACTTATCTCAACATATGGATTAGATAACAAATGACAATTGACTTCATCATCAAAATCCGAGATTCAACAGTTTTCAGGTGTTGAATGGGCTGTTCAATCTGGCCCAATTCAGCCCTATTACGGGCCCAATTGGCCCCTAACTAAGCTAGTGGGATTACCTCTCAATCCTAACTTAATTTTTGATCTAACTACAATAACTAAGACATAATCAAAGCAGTCTTTATGCTGGTACGTAAATTCCTCTTCCGATGAGCTTCCGGCGATCCTCCGGTGAACTTCCGACGAACTCCCGGCAATGTTCCGGTGGACTCCCAACAAGCTCCTGGACTTTATGACAATCTTCTTGGCGAGTTTTGATGAGCTTCTTTAGCAAGCTCTTGGACTTCTTGGTTGGTTCCGACAAAACTTCTGATGAACGTCCGGACTTCCGACGAACTCTTGAACTCCCAACAAGATCTCGATTTTGACTCCGGCATAACACCTGCTTTATGTCTTACTACTGTCGTAGTTAATCCTACACACTTTTTTCAACATATAGATTAGATCAAATAATTTACAATTGATTTCATCATCAAAATTCGAGATTCAACAGAATGTCCCGTATGTTCTTGCTCAAACAAATCCATGGCCAGGGTCATTCGGATTGAAAGAGAAAGAGTTCTCTAGGAGAATCCGATTAGAGCGAGACTTGAGTAGAAACCGTATGGGTCTGATAGCACCATGCCCGGTATACGGTCTTTGGGATATTAGTTGGATGAGAGACTATAGGTACACGGTAACTGAGGATAGACAGGTCCAATGGATTGGATTCCCCTATATCGTCTAGGGACTACGGTTGTTAGGACTCTAGCTAAGAGAGTCCTAATTGAGAGGGGCATTCATGTAAAACCTACCTAAGCCAACCCCTATTAAAGAGGTGAAGAGGCCGGCTAGAGTTAGGAGGTTGTTTCTTAGAGAAGAATTAGGAGTTGTAAAGGAATAGGAGTCTTGAGTAGGAGTCCTATTAGGGGTTGGTTAGAAGTAGGAGTCTTGAGTAGGAGTCATATTAGGAGTTAGGGTTTAGAAGCCTTATAAATAGTCATGCATTTATCCTCTTTTGATAAGAAATAGATGAATCATTTTAGCAGCCTTTGAGTAGCAACCTAGAGGAAGGAACCCCTATAGAGTTCCAAGGAGGTCGATCCTTTAAAGAGATAACCCCAAGCTTAAAATCCATAATGGTTCTACTAGATGGACAATGGAGCAAAATTGCTGTAGTAGCTATTGGCGAGGTCACCCTACATCTGCCTGATGGAGCTATTATTGCATTGGATGCATGCTATATTGTTCCTTCTATTATCAATTATATTATTTTCATTTCATATTTGTCAGTTAGTAGATATAAATTAGTTTTTGAGAACAATGGTTGTTTAATATTATTAGATGATAAGATCATCATGAGAGGAACATTGCATAATGGTTTATTTATGCTAGACACTACTTCACATATCATGAATGTAAATGTGTCCAAGAGGAAACGAGATGAGGTGAACAATGTATACCCGTGGCATTGTAGGCTATGTCACATCCATGAGAGAATGATTCAAAAGTTGTTAAAGGATGGATATCTAGATCTATTCGACTATGAGTCATATGCAACTTGTGAACTTTGCCTTCATGGAAAGCTGACCAACTCTCCATTTAGTGGAACTAGAGAGAGGGCTACTGTGCTGTTGGAACTCATACATAGTGATGTATGTGGATCCATGTTAACTCATGCCATAAGTGGTTACTCCTCCTTTATTACTTTTACTGATGATTTCTCAATGTATGGATATGTGTATTTGACGAAGTACAAGTCTGATTCCTTTGAGAAATTCAGAAAGTATAAGAATGAAGTAGAGAACCAGACTAGAAAGAGTATAAAGACTCTTCGATCAAATCGAGGAGGTGAGTACTTGAGTATGAAATTCAACCAGTTCCTCAAGGACCATGGGATTCTATCCCAATGGACACCTCCTTATACACTTCAGGTCAATGATGTATTTGAAAGGATGAATCGTACATGTTAGACATGGTGCAATCCATGATGAGTTTTGTTGACCTACCCATCTCATTCTGGGGATACACCCTAGAGACCACAGCTTACCTTCTCAATAGAGTTCCAACTAAGTTAGTAGTGTCTACACCATATGAGATATGGAAAGGGAAAAAGCCTGATCTTAAAGTTGTTAAGATTTGGGACTGCCCTGCCCACGTTAAAAGTCATAACCCCGATAAGTTGGAATCGAGGACGGAGCGGTGTAAGTTCGTGGGATAGCATAAGGATACTTGTGGGTATTATTTCTATAATCCTGAGGACCAAAAGGTCTTTGTAGCCAAGAGAGCGGTGTTCCTTGAGAAGGAACACATTTTTGGCGGAGACAATAGGAGCATGATAGAGTTGAGCAAGGTTGGAGAACCTAGTTCAAGCACCACTCTACAGCCCGAGTCTGTTTAGGTACCTAGCACACAAGTTCCGACTTTACGTAGGTTCGGTAGAGTATCCCATCCTCCTACAAAATATAGAGGACATATTAGAGGAGATGATGTTGAGGATATTGATTGTCAGACATACAAGGAGGCTATTACGAGTATAGATTCTGGGAAGTAGAAAGAAGTCATGAATTCTAAGATAGATTCTATGTACTCCAACAAGGTTTGGAACCTAGTTGATGCACCCGAGGGTATTGTACCCATCGGTTACAAGTAGATCTTCAAGAAGAAGATTGGAGTAGATGGAAAAGTAGAGACCTATAAAGCAAGGCTAGCGGCTAAGGGGTATCCTCAAAAGGAAGGTGTTGACTATGATGAAACCTTCTCACTTATAGTCATGCTAAAATCCATCCGAATTCTATTGGCTATTGTAGCACATTATGATTATGAGATCTAGTAGATGGATGTAAAAACTGCGTTCCTCTCAATGTTATGCGAGGAATATCCCATGTGTTTTTGGTCAGACAAATCCCTAGCTAGGGTCATTCGGATTGAGAGAGAAAGAGTTCTTTGAGAGAATCCGATTAGAGTAGACTCGAGTAGAAACCGTATGGGTCTGATAGCACTATGCCCTGTATACGGTCTTTGGGATATTAGATTAATGAGAGACTTTAGGTACATGGTAACTGAGAATAGATAGATCTAATGGATTAGATTTCCCTATATTATCGGGGGACTACAACATAGTAGCCTAGTAAGTCCGCAGTCAATGAGTCGAGTGAAATATTATGGAGATAATAATTCATTAAGCCAAAAGGAGTTCTGATAGTATTGACTCACGACCAGCTCAATATTGGGCCTAGAGGGTCACACACATATGGCAGGCATTGCGATGAGTAGAGGTTCAGATATAAGATATCCGCCGAAGCCCCTATCTTATTAGATATCCAATAAGCACTTGAATTATTGAATCCTATGGATGAGATCCAATAAGAGCCAATGATAGATTATTGGATAGAGATCCACTAATCTAAGAAGCTTGGGTAGTTAAATGGAGATCCAATACCCAATAGAGCAGGATCCATCAAGGTTAAGTTGATAGGAGACCTCTATAAATATGAGGGAACTAATGGTTCATAGGCTAGAGATTTTTGGGTTGCCTCTCATATTCTCCTCTCCTCCTCCTCAGAATGCTTGACCTCCTTCATGCTCTCCTAAAGAGAGCAGGATGCTTGACCTCTTTCATGCTCTCCTAAAGATCTGTAGAGATTCAGGGATATACGATCTCCCTAGGTAACACAATCTTTCATATACACAATTTTAAGTTTCATAGATTTTGTACACCAATCTTCGTATGATAATGAAAACATCTTTGGGAAATTAGGGATTTTGTTTTAATGTTCTTCCGCTGTGCATGTGATGTCGCCCATAGATTTCCCAATAGATTGTATATCCTTGAAAACCTACAGATTTATGGGAGAGGATAAAGGATGTCAACTGTCCTCCTGTCTAAAAGTAATCCACATGGCATGAGGCTACGAAGATGCTCCTCAAATTGCTACCCAAAACTCTTCCTCACGTGGACCATACAATCAAGAAGGGGCTACCCTTCTTGCTGTCCACATGCCCCAAATAAGGGGTGCAGTATGAGGAGGAGAGGGAGAGAGGAGACTAGGAGGAGGTAGCGAAAAAGAACCTCTAGCCTTTGGGTTTTTGATTCCCTCCTATTTATAAAGGCCCCCTAATGGATTCTACCATATTGGGTATTGGATTTCCATACAACTACCAATGCCTCTTGGATTAGTTGGTCTCAACCTAATAATATCTTATTAGCTCTTATTGGATCTCATCCATAGGATCCAATAATTCAAGGGCTTATTGGATATCCAATAAGATAGGGGCTCCGACGGATATCTCATATCGGAACCTCTACCCGTCGTAATGCCTACCATATATGTGTGACCCTCTAGGCCCAATATCAAGCTAGCCATGAGTCATACTTGTCAGAACTCCATATGGCTCAGTGAATTATTACCTACATAATAATTCACTCGACTCATCGACTACGGGCATACTAGGCCACTACATAGTAGTCCCTAGGTTATCCTCTAGGACCATTCCTAGACCTATGAGTTTTTCTATTCACTCAATCATCTTTTGGACATGGTTCTAAACCAGTGTCCCCTTAGTTATCCTAGCGTGGCAGAGACTTTTGGATATCTTATATCGCTGAGTCCTTCCTTGCTCATCAAACAATTTGCGGACATGTAGGAGAATAGATTTGGTATCCATCTTTTCATGCAATCTCTGTAATTCGAGAGTCATGGAGCCCAAAACATAACACTGAGCAAGAGTGGAGTCATCTATGTACTTCACGTAGCAAGTGATTTCATCCTCATTTGTCCCTTCCTCGGGCATAGGCATCACTATATCAAGAATGTACACGATTTTCTCTACCATGAGAATAATTCTCAGGTTACGGAGCTAGTCCGTATAATTTGGACTAGTGAGGTGGTTGATATCAAGTATGTCATGTAAGAGATTTAAAATTGATATTTTCTGAAAGTTAATAACTAAGATATGGTCTTCTATCTTATTCTACTCTCACTATTTTCTTGCGAAGCACACAAATTCCTTTGGTATGTAAATTAGAGATCTCCGATAGATCTATAGTGGGGATTGGGATCCAATCAGTATCTCAATGTAACTTCGAGGGATTCGACCAATTACATTAAGTCTAAAAGGTAAGCAACTCTTGTTGATCACAACTCCTTATGACTCTCGTCCTATTCGGCCTCTGAATCATCATGGTCTCGAGAGACTCGACCAACCATGATGTACAGTTAAGTCATTACCATCATTAGAAGATGAGTCTGATTTGATGATATACCCTCGAGGGACTCGTTCAAGCATACCATGTCCTCAGGTCACAGCGACATTTCTATATCGTAGGCAATATCTTGAATCACAATATAGGTGAGCCTTGAGGGACTCGATAAACTCAACCTATGTCGGGACTCGATTTCTTCCTATAACAATGGAAGGTCACGTGGGTCAATCTAATTGCCTCACGTTTATTGACTTAATATTATCGAAAGAGGGGATTTTGATTCGGTCTCCTTATATGATGTGTCACACAAATATATATCTACATCGCATTCAAATATATATATGCATATCTAGTAGGTGTATAAACAATCACACATCACATGAGCAATTACACCAGATGATCGTGGACCACAACCTAATGTGATCAGGCCCGAGCTAGTGGGCCCAATCACTCAAATCAAGATCTATGTGTGTAGCGAAGCATCTCCATGCCCTATGATCGTCCATCTTGTTCTAGTCGGTTTTGTCGGCATCTCGAAGCATCTCCAGACATCACGATCATCCGTATCGGCCTCGTGGGTTCCGCTATCACCTCCACGCTCCCATTGTGCCTTCTCCTGTGATCATATCTCACGGTCTATGATCATTGATCCACATCACACATCATCATGTAGGACTACTAGATAATAATAATAATAATAATTATTATTATTCTGTAATATTTTGGGTACCATACCATAAGGTACCCCTATATGGTAGGTACTTCCTTAAGTGGCTAGGAAATCTCAACCACTAAGGACTCCCCTATGGCTAGGAATCCTAGGCCATAAGGCTACCTTGTGTGGCTAGGATACCCTAGCCACCAAGGAGTCTCTTGTGGCAAGGAAACCTTGGCTATAGGATAGCCTTGGGTAGCTAGGAAAAGTAGTCGTTTGCTTGCCCCATGTGGCCAGGAGTCTTGCCCGCCAGGGGCACTTTGGCAGCTAGGAACCCCTAGCCACTTGTGGTGCCCCTTGCAGCCAGGAATCCCTGGCTATAGAGGCTCTACCCTATTCTGGCCAAGAGCAGCATGGCTGCTCTTGGTCTGCTACAGGTGGCCAGGCTAAGAGCTCCTTTGAGAGCTCTCGGCCAAGGCTATAAGCAGTCATTGGCCATCCTATAGGGCAACAATAATTGCTACCCTTTTTGCTTCTTTTGCGTCAACAAATTTGACATTAAAAAATCTCTCCAAAACACCTCTTAACAATAATAAAAGGTGCAACACAGATTTGAAAACTATGACAAAAAAATCACAGTAATCGTGCATAATAATATCTACGTGATTGTACACAACCCACGTAATTTAAAAACTAATCTTTTGCACGAGCAACCTAGCTTCGATACCACTGTTGGGAAATCTGGGGTGACATCACATGCGCAGCAGAAGAACAAAAAATAAAAATATAAGAATTTCCTATATAAAAGAAGGTTTCATCATCATGCAAAAATTGGTGCACAAAAACCCGCGAAACCGAAAACTGCATATATAAGAATGATGTGTTACCAAGGGAGATTGTATATCCCTGAAAATCTACAGATCTATAGGAGAGGATGAAGGAGATCAACTGTCCTCTTCTCTAATGGTGATCCATATGGTAGAGGCTACAAAGATGCTCCTCAAATCGCTATCCAAATCTCTTTCTTGTGCGTACCACACAATCAAGAAGGGGCTGCCCCTTCTTACTATCCACACGCCCCAAATAGGTGATATAATATGAGGAGGAGAGGGAGTGAGGAGAATATGAGGTGGCAGCCAAAAGGAACCTAGCCTATGTTCCTTTGGTTCTCTCCTATTTATAGAGGCCCCTTGTCAACTTACCATATTGGATCCTACCATATTAGGTACTGGATCTCCGTCTAACTACCCAAGCCTCTTAGATTAGTGGATCTCTATTCAATAGTCCTTCATTGGCTCTTATTAGATCTCATCCATAGGATCCAATAATTTAGGGGCTTATTGGATATCTAATAAGATAAGGATTCCAACGGATATCTCATATCTGAATCTCTACTCGTCGCAACACCTACCATATGTGTATGACCCTCTAGGCCCAATATCGAGCTGGCCTTAAGTCATACCTATCAGTACTCCTTTTGACTCAATGAATTAATATCTTTATAATAATTAACTTGACTCATCGACTTCGGACGTACTAGGCCACTACGCCGTAGTTCCCAAACGATACAGGGGAATCCAATCCATTAAACATATCTATCCTTAATTATCGTGTATTTATAGTCTCTCATCTATCTAATACCTTAGAGACTGTATACCGGGCATGGTTAGTTTTCCTTCAGGGATATGACCTAGCCTACAATGCCACAAGTATGCACTATTTACCTCATCTTGTTTCCTCTTGGACACACTTATATTCATGATATGTGAAACACTGCCTAGCATAAATAAACCATTATGTAATGTTTCTCTCGTGATTATCTCATCATATAATAATATTGAACAACCATTATTCTTAAAAACTAATTTATATCCACTAACTGTTAAACATGAAATAAAAATAATATTTTTGATAATAGAAGGAACAACATAGCATGCATCCAATGCAATAATAGCTCCATAGGGCATATGTAGGGTGACCTCGCCAACAGCTACTACAACAACTTTTGCTCCACTGCCAATCTTAAGGTCCATCTCGCTTCTCACTAATCTCCTAGGTCTTGCCATAAACTGCAATGAATTACAAATATGATAAGCACTACCGGTATCTAATACCCATATGCTATCATAAGAGTTTGACAAATGGAGATTGATCATGAATATACTTGAAGCTTTTCCAAGCTTCTGTTTCGCCCTCTCTACAAGGTACTCTTTGTAGTTCCTCTTCCAATGCCCATCTTTGCCATAGTGGAAGCACTGGCCTTTGTCATTTACCGGGTCTTTCTTAGCAACCTTTGCTTTACCCAATCTACTCTTGCCCTTACCCTTCTTTAGGGACTTTTCTGCCTTCCTTTTCTTTTTGGTCTCACTAGTATAGTGAACTGGCTTCTCTTTCGTGATAGTGCTCTCTGCCTCCCTCAACATATTGAGGAGCTCAGGGAGAGTCACCTCAAGCTTGTTTATATTAAAATTCATTATGAACTATGAAAAGGAATCTAGTAGGGATTAAAGTACAAGATCCATACACATGTTATCCTTTAGGAACATTCATAGACCTGTGTGTTTCTCTATCCACTCAATTATCTTTAGGACATGGTTTTAAATCGGTGTCCCCTCAGTCATCCTAACACAAAAGAGTCTCTTGGATATCTCATATTGCTGAGTCCTTCCTTGTTCCTCAAATAGTTTACGGACATGTAATTGAATGGAACCGACATCCATATTTTCATGTTGTCTCTGTAACTCAAGAGTCATGGAGCCCAACATGTAACACCGAGTAAGAATGGAGTCATCTATGTACTTCACATAGTGAGTGATCTAATCCTCGCTTGCCCCTTCCTCGGGCGTAGGCATCACTGTATCTAGGACACGATTTTCTCCGCTGTGAGGATAATTCTCAGGTTGCGGAGCCAATCTATATAATATGGACCAATAAGACGGTTGACATCAAGTATGTTACGTAAGGGTTTTGAAAGTGATATTTTCTGAAAAATAAGGATGTAACAGAAATAAATAACATGTAGATTTTATAAAAAATAAACAATCAAGATATGGACTTCTATCTTAATCTACTCCAACTATTTTTCTAGCGAGTCAGTGACACCCGCAGCACGTGAAACGAAAGTCTCCAATATACTTCTATTGGAGATCGAGATTCAATCAGCGTCTTAGTGTAACCTTGAGGGACTCAACCAATCACACAAAACCCAAAAGGTAGGCAACTCTTGCCGATTATAACTCCTTGTGATTCCCATCCTGTTTGGCCCCTGAACCACTATAGTCTCGAGAGACTCGACCAACGATGATATTCGGTTAAGTCAATACCATTGTTACAAGATGAGTCTGGGTCGAGGGACTCGAGAGACTCGACCAACGATGATATACCCTCGAGGGACTTGACCAAGCTGTTAGGATCAAGAGTCGGGGTCGACACTAAGAGGGGGGGGTGAATTAGCGCAGCGATAAAAGTTATGTCTTCAAAAACTTTCGTATGATAAAAGTCATTTACGTTGAAACCCGATTTTGGAAACTTAACTTGAAAGCATACGTTTATGAATTGAAGGCAGTAAGCACTTAAAGAGGTTTGCAGTAAGGTAATAGCAAGAATTTAATGCAAACCAGAGAGCACGGCAATTTTATAGTGGTTCGGTCGTCGTGACCTACATCCACTCCGTCGATTTCTCTTCCGTCGAGGCCACCGGCATCCACTAATGGTCTTCCTTCAAAAGGCAAAGATCAACCACCTTCTTGCACCCCTCTTCTCCTTTTACAAGGTTTAGGAGACAACACTTACAACCACTCACACTCCTCTCTTATAAAATTCTAACACTTAGACTAGAGGAGGATTCTCACAAGAGATTTCTATAGCGTTTCTTTACTTTTAAACTCTCTAAGCTTGTGTGTTTTAACCTGGGATGAGAGGGGTATTTATAGGCCCCAAATGGATTCAAATTTGGAGCCAAAAATTCAAACCCCTAAAATTTTAGGGTACGGGCGGTACCATTGCCTACAGTCTGACACTGGGTGGTCCCACCACCTAGAAGACTTTGTTTGGGTGGTACCACTACCCAAACTGGCGGTACTACCACCTAACATAGTCTTGGAGACTATGTCACGACGGTTTCACCTGTTTGGTCATTGTTTGGGCCTTTCTCTTGGCCCAACACAACCCAAACTTGGCCCAACTGTCCTTTAATTAGGTTGGCCCAATTCTAATCCTAATTATGTGCTAACTATAAATTTTAAGATATTTACTAAGCAAAACAAAGTCTATAAGTCTAGGTTTCTTCCGGCGAGCTTCCGGCGATCTTTCGGCAAACTTCCGACGATCTCTCGGCAATGTTCTAGCGGACTCTCGACAAGCTCCTGGACTTCATAATGATCTTCTTGGTGAGTTTCGATGAGATTCTTTAGCAAGCTCTAGGACTTCTCGGTCAATTCCGATAGAACTTCCAACGAACATCTAGACTTTCGACGAACTCTCAAACTCCCAACGAAATCATATTCTTGACTCTGGGACTTCATTTTGCTTTATGCCTTGCTATCATATTTAATCCTGCATATGTAAAAATACACTTCGATCTAGACAATTATTACTAAGCATGAATCATGTTGTCCGGCATGTCATTGGTCCATTGACGCTTCGTTTGATTCTTCGACGCATCATCCTCTCTTGCGGCCTATTGCCCAATCGGCCAGTTGACCTCCGTAACTCCAATATCCTTAGCGCAATTTCCGCTCTTCTTAGCCCGAAGCCTTCTGTCGATACGTCGACCGATCCTCCGGCCCAACGTCTAATCTTTTGACACGTTTTCCTGCAACCCAACATGATTCTTCCTGCTTTAATTCTCTCCCTGATTGAAGCATCCTGCATCACTCAAAACGCAAATTAAATCATAAATACTTATCAATTGGTTTTATCATCAAAATTTGAGATTCAACACAAGCATACCATGTCCTAAAGTCACTAGTGACATCTCTATATTATAGGCAAGATAGTGAATTGCGATATAGGTGAGCCTCAAGGGACTCGACCAGCTCAACCTACATTGGAAATCGGTCCCTACCTATAACGATAGAAGGCCACAATGGGTCAATCTAATTGCCTCACGTTTACCGACTTAATATTATCGAGAGAGAGGGGATTTTGATTTAGTCTTCTAATATGACATGTCACACACATACATATTTAATACATATTTACATCACATGCAAATATATATACATATATCTAGTAGGTGTACAAGCAATCACACATCACATGAGAAATCACACTAGATGATCATGGACCACATCCTAATATGATCAGGCCTGAGCTAGTGGGCCCAATCACTCACATCAAGATCTATGTATACATCTCTACATCTCCATGCCCTGTGAGTGTCCATCTCATCCTCGTCAATTCTATTAGCATCTCGGCACAACTCCATGCGTCACGATCATCCGTCTTGGCCTCATGAGTCCCACTATCGCTTCCACGCTCCTACTACATCTCTTGTGATTACAACTTAATCATAGGCATACAGATCCAACAATAAACGAGAATAAAATTGGAGGCTCATAGGCCACAAGAATAATAATAATCACATGTACACATATATTACACGGTTCATGATCATCTGTCTATATCATACATCACATGTCAACATCACCATATAGAACTACTAGATAATAATAATAGTTAATTTAACCTTTTAATTAACTAATATTTTTCTGAAATTAGGGACACATAAATTTTTTTCTAAATTATGAGGGGTATTTTGGTAATTTAGAGAAAAGGATAAAACTTAGAATTTCTTAAATTCTGAGGGGCAAAAATATCTTTTGCCTAAAAATCCTAGTTTCCCTCCCTACCTTTCCTATGCTGCGGCCATCGCCACCTCGCCGGTGATAGCCACTATGGGGGGGTGGCTCGTCGCCCCTGCCTGCGGGCGACTCAAGGTACGGGTGGTACCACCGCTTGCATTGGGCGGTACCACCGCTTGTACTGGGCGGTACCATCGCCTGCAATCTGACACTGGACGGTACCACCACCCAGTCTGGTGGTACCACCACCTAGTCTGGTGGTACCACTGGCTAGAAGACTATGTCTGGGCGGTACCACCGCCCAGACTGGTGGTACCACTGCCTGACACAGTCTCGGAGACTGTGTCACGATGGTTTCACCTGTTTGGTCATTGTTTGGGCCATTTTCTTGGCCCAACACAACCCAAACTTGGCCCAACTGTCCTTTAATTAGGTTGGCCTAATTCAAATCCTAATTATGTACTAACTATGAATTTTAAGACATTTATTAAGTAAAATAAAGTCCGTAAGTCTAGATTTCTTCCGACGAGCTTCCGGCGATCTTTCGGCGAACTTCCGACGATCTCTCAGCAATGTTCCAGCGGATTCCCGGCAAGTTCCTGGACTTCATAATGATCTTCTTGGTGAGTTCCGACAAGCTTCTTTGGCAAGCTCTAGGACTTCTCGGTCAATTCCGATAGAACTTCCGACGAATGTCCAAACTTCCGACGAACTCTCGAACGCACAACAAAATCACGTTTTTGACTCTAGAACTTTATTTTGCTTTATGCCTTGCTATCATAGTTAATCCTGCATATGTAAAAACACACTTCGATCTAGACAATTATTACTAAGCATGAATCATGTTGTCCGGCATGTCGTTGGTCCATCGACGCTTTGTCTGATTCTTCGATGCATCGTCCTCTCTTGCGGCCTATTGCCCAATTGGCCAGTTGACCTCCGTAACTCCGACATCCTTGGTGCAATTTCTGCTCTTCTTGGTCTGATGCCCGAATCCATGGCCCGAAGCCTTCTATCGATACGTCGATTGATCCTCCGGCCCGACGTCCAATCTTCTGACACGTTTTCCTCTGGCCCAACATTATTCTTCATGCTTTAATTGTCTCTCCCTGATCAAAGCATCTTGCATCACTTAAAACGTAAATCAAATCATAAATACTTATTAATTGGTTTCATCATCAAAATCTGAGATTCAATAATCTCTCCTTTTTTAATGATGACAACCAATTGATGACGGAGTTAACCTTAACTCCCGAAGTTTAAACAAACTCCCCCTATCAATATGCCATATTTGAGTTGAACTCTTGGATTCAAAAATCCAAGCAACATGTCATAATAAAATCATGCATGACATCAACATACTTCTCCCCCTTTGTCATCAACAAAAAGGAGAAGTACCACTATCGAGTGTTTAAACATACAAGTTCAAATCGTTGCATAATAAAAATCAAGTTTTATCATCATGCAAGCTAGCAAAAATTTCATAGTATTTTAAAATATGCATGCTAGCAATTCTAAGATGTTCAAGAAAGTAACTCTTGCTTCTTGAAATATTCAAGTTCGTAAATTTTGCTAGATGTGCAAGTTAGCATGTTTTGCTTCTTGAGATAGGCAAGCTAGAACTTTTGCTTTTTTTGAGATATCACCTCTTTGCTTCTCTTTATATCACAAGCTAGCAATTCAAGCAAATTTTATATCATGCAAGGTAGCAAATTTTTGGTGATGTTCAAGATATCAAGTTCTTCTCCTT
>LVTN01002656.1:0-31648 GCA_001649415.1 Musa itinerans
TTAGTGCCGCTCCGATCCTAACAATTTCAAGTATAGACTCGAGGAAGTGGCCAAAAGCCATGAATTCTGAGATGAATTCCATGTACTCCAACAAGGTTTGGAACCTAGTTGATGCACCCGAGAGTATTGAACCCATCGGTTGCAAGTGGATCTTCAAGAAGATCGAAGTAGATGGAAAGGTAGAGACCTATAAAGCAAGGCTAATGGCTAAGGGGTATCGTCAAAGGCAAGGTGTTGACTATGACGAAACCTTCTCACCCGTAGCCATGCTAAAATCTACCAAAATTCTATTGGCTATTACAGCACACTATGATTATGAGATCTAGTAAATAAACGTGAAAACCGCATTCCTCAATGGCAACCTCAAGGAGGAGGTGTATATGATACAACCCGAGGGATTCGTATCCAAGGAATGCCCAAATAAGGTGTGTAGTTTGCTTCGGTCCATTTATGGACTAAAGAAAGCTTTCCGAAGTTGGAACATTAGATTTGATGAGGTAATCAGATCTTATGACTTTGTTAAGAACGAAGATGAGCCTTGTGTGTATAGGAATGTAAGTGGGAGCGCTATCATCTTCTTGGTGTTATATATGTATGATATCCTGATAATTGGGAATGATGTAGGAATGTTAACCACAGCAAAGACTTGGTTATCTAGACACTTCTCCATGAAAGACTTAGGGGAAGCATCCTATATCTTGGGGATTCAAATATATAGAGATAGATCCAAGAGGATGCTTGGCTTATCCTAGTCCAAGTGCATAGATACCATTGTCAAAAGGTTTGGCAAGAAAAATTTCAAGAGAGGTCTCATACTTATGAGACATGGGATATCGCTTTCTAGGATTATGTCCCTAAAAACTCATGAAGAAAGGGTGAACATGGGTAGGATACCCTATGCCTCAGCGATAGAGTCTATCATGTATGTCATGCTATGTACCAAGCCTGATATAACGCATGCTCTGTGTGTCACGAGTGTTAAGAATGAGTCGGCATTAAGAGGGGGGGTGAATTAGTGCAGCGGATAAAATTACATCGGTTCAAAAAATCTTTATTTCGATAAAATCGATTTCAAAAAAATATTAACTTGAAACACATTTGTAAGAGTGTGCAGCTAAAGTAATGAGGAAGTATGGCAGTTTGCAATAAATGTAAATAGCAAAGCAGAAATGTAAACTAGATTTTATAGTGGTTCGGTCGTTGTGACCTACATCCACTCCCGATTCCTCTTCCGTCGAGGCCACCGGCATCCACTAATAATGTTCTTTCAATGGGCGAAGATCAACTACCCTTTTACACCCCTCTTCTCATTTTCATAAGTTTAGGAAACAACCTTTTACAAGCACTCACTCCTCTCTAATCAGAATTCTAAACTTAGAGCTAGAGGAGGGAATCTCTCAAGTAATTGCTACAACGTTTTCTCACTTTTAAGTTCTCTGTGCTTATGTGTTAACCAAGGATGAGAGGGATATTTATAGGCCTCAAGTGGATTGAAACATGGAGCCTAAAAATGTCTCATCCCGGGTCCTCCGGGTACTGGCAGTAGCATCACCTATGTTGGGCAATACCACCGCCTGCAACACTAACACTAACACTAACACTAGGCAGTACTACCACTTGACACCCTACAACTAGGCAGTATCACCACCCAGTCTGGTGGTACCATCACCTAGTATGGTGGTACCACTACTTGACAGTCTTTCGGAGACTATGTATGGGTGGTACCAATGCCCAGTCTGGCGGTACCACCGCTTGACAGTCTCTCAGAGATTGTGTATGGGTGGTACCACCGCCCAGACTAGTGGTAACACTGCCTGACACAGTCTCAGAGACTGTGCCACGACTGTGCCACCTGTTGGATCACTATTTGGGCCTTCCACTTGGCCCAACACAGCCCAAACTTGGGCCCAATTGACCCCTAATTGAGTTGGCTAAATTCCCACCCAATTATGTGCTAACTACAAATTTTAAGATATTTACTAAGCTAAATAAGTCTGTAAGTCTAGGTTTCTTTCGGCAAGCTTCCGATGAACTTCCGACGAACTCTCGGCAATGTTCCAGCGGACTCCCGGCAAGCTCCTAGACTTCACGATGATCTTCTTGGCGAGTTCCGATGAGCTTATTTAGCAAGCTCTTGGACTTCTCGGTCAATTCCGGTAGAACTTCCGATGAATGTCTAGACTTCCAACGAACTCTCGAACTCCCAATGAAATCTTATTCTTGACTCCGAGACTTCATTTTCCTTTATGCCTTGACTGCTATCATAGTTAATCCTACACACTTAAAACCTACTTTGATTTAGATAATTATTACAAAGCTAATCAAATGTTGTCTGTCATATCATTGGTTCATCGATGCTTCGTTTGATTCTTTGGTGCATCGTCCTCTCTTGTGGCTTATTGCCCAATCAGCTAGTTGACCTTTACAACTCTGATTTCCTTAGCACAATTTTTGCTCTTCTTGGCCCAATGCCTAAACCCATGGCCCGAAGCCTTCTATCGATACGTTGACCGATCCTTCGGCTAATCTTCTAACATGTTTTTCTCCAGCCCAACATAATTCTTCCTACTTTAATTGTATCTCCTGTGTTAGGAACGAGTCGACACTAAGAGGGGGGGTGAATTAATATAGCGGTAAAAATTATGTCTTCAGAACGTTTCGTTTCGATTAAAACCGTTCTAGAAAGATCTTTAAATTGAAAGCATACGGAAGTGTAGTTGATGTAAAACATGGAAGGCAGTTTCTAGTTACGATAATAGTAAAACAAAAATACAAACCAATTTATAGTGGTTCGGTTGTCGTGACCTACATCCACTCCTCTGATTCCTCTTCCGTTGTAGCCACCGGCATCCACTATCGATCTTCCTTTAATAGGCGAAGATTAACCTCCTTCTTACACCCCTCTTCTCCTTTTACTAGGTTTAGGAGACAACCCTTACAAGCACTCACTCCTCTCTCAAACTATTCTAACACTTAGACCAGAAGAGGAGGATTCTCATAAGAGATTACAACAGCATTTTTCCCTCTTTAAATTCTCTGTGCTTATGTGTGTTAACCAGGGATGAGAGGGGTATTTATAGGCTTCAAGTTGATTCAAACTTGGAGCCTAAAAAGGTCTCATCCTAGGTTTCTTGGATATTGGTGGTACCACCCCCATTCCTGTGCGGTACTACCACCGCAAGATCTATAGCTGGGTGGTACCACCGCTGGCAGCATTGCTGTTGGCGATACCACCACCCAAATTTCCTAGGGTGCTGTTCCCCAGGCAGTGCCACCGTCGGCTAGGGTTTCAACACCCTGGTTGGGCCTTGAATCCGGCCCAAACCAGCCCAACTTTGGGCCCAATTGGCTCTTAACAGAGTTGATAGGATTATCTCCCAATCCCAACTCCAATTATGTGCTAACTATGATTCCTAAGACATAATCTAAGCAAGATATGTCTGATTTCTTCCGACGAGCTTTTGGCGAGCTTTTGGCGAGCTTTTGGCGATCTTCCGACGAACTTTTGGCGAGCTTTTGGCGAGCTTTTGGCGAGCTTTTGGCGAGCTTTTGGCGAGCTTTTGGCGAGCTTTTGGCGAGCTTTTGGCGAGCTTTTGGCGAGCTTTTGGCGAGCTTTTGGCGAGCTTTTGGCGAGCTTTTGGCGAGCTTTTGGCGAGCTTTTGGCGAGCTTTTGGCGAGCTTTTGGCGAGCTTTTGGCGAGCTTTTGGCGAGCTTTTGGCGAGCTTTTGGCGATCTTCCGACGAACTTCCGACGATTTCTTGGTAATGTTTCGGTGGACTCCCGGCAAGCTCTTGGACTTCACGATGATCTTCTTGGCGAGTTCCAACAAGCTTCTTTGGCAAGCTCTTGGACTTTTCGGTTGGTTCTGGCAGAACTTTTGACGAACGTCCGGACCTCCAACGAACTCTTGAACTCCCAACGAAATCGCGTTCTTGACTCCGGGACTTCATTTTGCTTTATGCCTTGCTATCGTAGTTAATCCTGCACACACAACAACACACTTCGATCTATACAATTATTACTAAGCATTAATCATATTGTCCGGCATGTCATTGGTCCATCGACGCTTCGTTTGATTCTTCGGTGCATCGTCCTCTCTTGCGACCTATTGCCCAATCGACTAGTTGACCTCGCAACTCCGATATCTTTGGTGCAATGTCCGTTCTTCTTGGTTCGATGCCCGAATCCATGGCCCAAAGCCTTCTATCGATACATCGACCGATCCTCTAGCCCAACATCCAATCTTCTGACATGTTTTCCTCCAGCCCAATATAATTATGCTTTAATTATCTCTCCCTAATCGAAGCATCCTGCATCACTCAAAACATAGATTAAATCATAAACACTTATTAATTGATTTCATCATCAAAATCTGAGATTCAACAATCTCTCCTTTTTTTATTATGACAACCAATTGATGACGGAGTTAACCTTAACTCCCGGAGTTTAAACAAACTCCCCCTATCAATATGACATATTTGAGTTGAACTCTTGGATTCAAAAATCTAAGCTACATGTCATGATAAAATCATGCATAACATCAATATACTTCTCCCCCTTTGTCATCAACAAAAAGGAGAAGTTTAATTATCAAGTGTTTTTGACATAATGTCAAACATTGCATTTATCATTATGCAATTTCTAAGCTTGAAAATTTAGCAAGTGCTACATCATGCAAGCTATCAAGTTTAAGATATGCAAAGTAGTAAGATAGCAAGTTTATACAAGCTAACAAAAATTTCGAAAGCGAATGCAAGATAGCTTTCTTGTTGAAGTGTGTAAGCTAGCGATTCTTGCTTCCTTTTGCAATATGCAAGTTGTAAGTTTTGTTTCTTGAGATAGGTAAGATAGCACGCTCTTTCTTCTTTTTTGAGAAGTGCCATTTTTTCTTCCTTTGCAAAGTGCAAGCTGGCAAAATTTTACATTATTTTACAACATACAAGCTAGCAATTTGACAAGTGTTACTTCTCTTTGAAGTATGAAGACTAGCATATTTTTGAAAAAATAATGCAAGATAACTAGCTAGCAAGATACAATGTTTTACATGAGGCAGGCTAACAAGTTTTGCATTATGCAAGCTAGTGAGTTTTTTAAAAACCTTTTGATATATGCAAGATAGCGTGGCTTTGCATCTACTTAAAACGTGCAAGCTAGCTAGCAAGTTAGCTGTCTCCCCCTTTGTCATTGTCAAAAAGAAGGGAAGAATACAATTTTGTATCTTTTTTTTTCTTTATAATAATTTTTAAATCATGACAAAGGATAAATAACAAAGATGAAAAATCAAGTCATGAATGTTAAAACAATTTTTCATCATGAATATTTTATCATTGCATGCATCATTATCATAAGTTCAAGTATTACATGCATAATGCCAAATCATCATTTATAATTACATCAATATTCAATCATTATTTCAATATATTTGTGCCTCATTACAGTTTCAATTTATGATATGCACAATTTTAAAATATTACATATCATCCTTACTCTATGCATGATACTAAAAATAAATCAATTATCATATCATACATGATACTCATAAGCTAGCAAATTTATATCATTTTAGAGCATCAACACAATATCATGAGTATCTCATGCATTCATATCATCAATGTTTCAATCATTATTTCAATCATCAAAAATTGCCCAGATTTCCTGGGGTGTTGTTCCCCAGGCAGTGCCACCACCGGCCAAGGTTTCAACACCCTGGTTGAGCCTTGAATCCGGCCCAATCCAGCCCAACTTCAGGCCCAATTGGCCCCTAATAGAGTTGATGGGATTACCTCTCAATCCCAACTCCAATTATATGCTAATATGATTCCTAAGACATAATCTAAGCAAGATAAGTTCGATTTCTTCCGACAAGCTTCCGGCAATCTTCCGGCGATCTTCCGGCGAACATCCGACGATTCCTCGGTAATGTTCCGACGGACTCCCGGCAAGCTCCTAGACTTCACGACGATCTTCTTAGCGAGTTCCGATGAGCTTCTTTAGTAAGCTCCTGGACTTCTCGTTGGTTCTGCCAGAACTTTCGATGAACGTTCGGACTTCCGACGAACTCTCGAACTCCCAACGAAATCACGTTCTTGACTCTGGGACTTCATTTTGCTTTATGCCTTGCTATCGTAGTTAATCCTGCACACACAAAAATATACTTCAATCTAGACAATTATTACTAAGCATGAATCATATTGTCCGGCATGTCATTGGTCCATCGACGCTTCGTCTAATTCTTATGCGCATCATCCTCTCTTGCGGCCTATTGCCCAATCGGCCAGTTGACCTCGTAACTCCCATATCCTTAGCGCAATATCTGTTCTTCTTAGCCCAATGCTCAAATCCATGGCCCAAAGCCTTCTGTCGATATGTCGATTGATCCTCCGGCCCGACGTCCAATCTTCTGACACATTTTCCTCCAACATAACATGATTCTTCCTGCTTTAATTGTCTCTCCCTGATCAAAGCATCCTGTATCACTCAAAACATAGATTAAATCATAAATACTTATCAATTGGTTTCATCATGAAAATCTAAGATTCAACATCCTGATCGAAGCTTCCTGCATCACTCAAAACATAAATCAATTCATAAACACTATCAATTGGTTTCGTCATCAAAATCTGAGATTCAACAATCTTCCCCTTTTTGATGATGACAATCATTTAATGATGAAGTTAATCTTAACTCTCCCTATCAATATGCCTTATTGATAGAACCTTGAATTCAAGTCAAAGTAATATTTCATCATGAATATTTGCAACATGTAATCATGAAATCATGCATAATCAAATTTTCAATACATCATTCCATGTATGATTGTCATCATAACTTCTCCCCCTTTGTCATCAATAAAAAGGAGAAGTGCAACTTGTAAGTTTTTAGTCATAATTTCAAATCATTGCATAATAAACATAATCTCAAGTTTTATCATCATGCAAGCAAGTAATTTTCTTTCTTCTCTTTTGAGAAGTGCAATTTTTGCTTCCTTGGCAAAGTGCAAGCTAGCAAAATTTTACATCATTTTACATACAAGCTAGCAATAATTTTGAGTTTTGCAAGTTTATAAATTTTGCTAGATTAGCATATTTCGCTTCTGAGATAGGCAAGATAGCACTTATGCTTCTCTTGAGATTGCAAGCTAGCAATTCTTGGTGATGTTCAAGATAGCAAGTTCTACATCATATTAGAACATGCAAGCTAGCAAATTTATATCATTTTATAGTATGCAAGCTATCTAATTTTACACATATGAAAGTTAGCAAAATTTTACATATTTTGAGATGTGCAAGATAGACTATTTTTGCATCTTCTTGAAATGTGTATTTTAGCAAACATTGCTTCTCTTGAGATTTGCAGGATAGCACTTCTTGCTTCTCTTTTCAGATGAGCAAGCTAGCAAGTTTGCCTCTTTTCATGATGTGCACACTAGCAATTCTTTCTCCCCCTTTGCCATTGGCAAAAAGAGGGGAATAACAATACAATAGTGCAATTCATTTCCCTTTACTTCAATCTTTAAATCATGACAAGGATAAATAACAAAGATGAAGAATCAAGTCATGAATGTCAAAAGACCATATATCATTTTTGACAAATTTCTTCTGTTGTAAAATAGAAAGCATGATAGGAAATGATCTTGATTCAAAAAGAAGACTCAAGTTATTATTCCAAGAATTCACAAGAAAAATCATGATTCATTTGATAAAAAGATTGTCAATTCATGCACTTGAATAAATATTTTTAAACCAACATCACTTCAACTCATCATGCATAATTTCAAAATGTAAAATCATCAAACATGATACAATCATTTATTTTTAAAACATGTATCATTATTTTCAACTCATTCAATTTGTCAAATCAACAAAGTCCGTTTCAAGAGATTCAAAATGAAATGAAGAGATTTATCAATCTCTTGAAATGCTAGTGATTTCCTTTCTCCCCTTTGTCATTGTAAATAAGAAGGAAGAAGAAGGGAATAATACATAACAAAACTCAAGTCATAAATTATCAAGATGTCAAGTAGCATATCATGGTTTATTAGAATAAGTCTCCTTTTTTGTGAATAGCAAAAAGAATCGTAGAAGAACAAGATCTTAATTTATGCATATAAAATCTTCAATCATCAAAATCATTTTCATAGTCTAAGAGATCCATACAAATAGATTCATCAATCTCTTTTTGAAACCTTGATAAGGTAGGGATTGAGAAATTTTAAAGAAAAATGTATTTCCTTTTTATTTCACACAAGCATGCATTTGTCATTTATGCCAAATCACAACATGCATCATGTTTAAAACCGAAAAAATAACTTTTATTATGGCAAAGATCGATAAGCCATAAATTGCAAGAATCATCATGCATAATTTCATTAAGCATGATCATTATGCATCATTACTTTCGGCATGATACCAAAACATGGTTTCAAGTTTTTAAGGTACAACATGCACAATTTCAAACTATAAACTCATTAAGCATGATATCAAACCTCTTAACATTTTCATTAACACATCAAGCATGGTTTCATTGGACATAAAGCATTTTCAATCAAAATCGGAAATCATCAAGATACATATTATTTCTCCTTAAAAACATTCATAGGATTATCATTAGATTTAAATCTAACATTTTATTCCTTTATCATAAAACATGCAATTTTCATGATCATTTTTTCAAAATAAAAAGAAGCATGATATAATTTTTTTTTTTTACAATTTTTTTTACTAACTAATTTAAAAACAACTCATGAAAAATCATCAAGTAATTTTAAAATAAAGTAAAGGAGTTTCGTTTGAGTTTTTTACCTCATTGTCGAGAGTCATCAAAGCGAAGTTCGTCGTTTCATCTTCATCGGTTTGCTCTTTATCATCGAATGAACTCGATTCATCCCAAGCCACCTTAAATACTTTCTTCTTTTTTGGTAACTTCTTTTTAAGTTTATTTTTATTCTTTAATTCCTATTTCATGAACTTTTAAAATTTTATAGTGAGAAGCTCAAAGTCATCATCATCATCACTTGAGTTATCACTCAAGTGGTATTCTACTATTCGAAGTGCCAAATCCTTCCTGTTCTTTGGAAGGTTGTTCTCACGTTTGTCAAGTACCACATAAGTCATTTCGTTGGTCATCAAAGACTTGATAAGTTTTTCAAGTGAAAATTTATTTAAATCATTTGTCTCTTGTATTGTAGTTACTTTCGAATCCAAATTTTTATAAAGAGATCGTAAAACTTTATTAATAAGTTCAAGATTCGAAAAACTTTTGCCAAGTGCTTTTAAACAATTGACGACATCCGTAAAACGAGTGTACCTGTCTCCAATGGTTTCGCTTGGTTTTATACGAAATAATTCAAAATCACGAATCAAAAGATTAACTTTAGAATCTTTAACCCTACTTGTACCTTCGTGTGTGATTTCAAGAGTATACCAAATATCAAAAGCCATTTCGCAAGTTGAAACCCGATTGAATTCATTTTTATCTAAGGTGCAAAATAGAGCATTCATAGCTTTAGCATTTAAAGAAAAAGTTTTCTTCTCCAAATCATTATATTCGTTCATTAGAGTAGAAGACTTTTGAAAACCGCTTTTGACAATATTCCATAAATTCAAATCCAAATAAAGTAAGAAAACTCTCATTCGAGTATTTCAATTTGTGTAGTCCGTCCCATTGAATATCGGAGGACGAACAATAGAAAAGCCCTCTTGAAAGCCGAAAAGTGTCATTTCTCTTAGATGTTAAACCGAACGAGAAATACGTGGCTCTGATACTAACTATTAGGAACGAGTCGACACTAAGAGGGGGGGGGTGAATTAGTGTAGTAGATAAAATTATGTTGGTTCGAAAAATCTTCATTTCGATAAAACTGATTTCGGAAAGATGTTAACTTGAAACATATTCATAAAAGTGTGTAGCTAAAGTAATGAGGAAGTATGGCAGTTTGCAATAAATATAAATAGCAAAGCAGAAATGCAAATCAGATTTTATAGTGGTTCGGTCATCATGATCTACATCCACTCCCGATTCCTCTTCCGTCGAGGTCACCGACATCCATTAATGATCTTCTTTCAACGGACGAAGATCAACTACTCTTTTACACCCCTCTTCTCCTTTTCATAGGTTTAGGAGATAACCTTTTACAAGCACTCACTCCTCTCTAAATAGAATTCTAAACTTAGAGCCAGAGGAGGGAATCTCTCAAGTAATTGCTACAGCGTTTTCTCACTTTTTAGTTCTTTGTGCTTGTGTGTCTTAACCAAAGATGAGAGGGGTATTTATAGGCCTCAAGTGGATACAAACTTAGAGCCTAAAAATGTCTCATCTTGGGTCCTCCATGTACTGGTGGTACCACCGCCTATGTTGGGCAGTACCACC
Source organism: Musa itinerans (assembly GCA_001649415.1). Lineage (NCBI taxonomy): Eukaryota > Viridiplantae > Streptophyta > Magnoliopsida > Zingiberales > Musaceae > Musa > Musa itinerans. The sequence goes on from LVTN01002656.1 coordinate 10,369, forward strand.
GCCTACAGCACTAACACTAATACTAGGCGGTACCACCGCCCAGTCTGGCAGTACCACCACCTGACACCCTGCCATTGGGAGTACCACCACCTGACAGTCTTTTGGAGACTATGTCTGGGCGGTGGTACCGCCAGTCTGGCCAGTACCACCACCTGACATAGTCTTAGAGACTGTGCCACGACGGTGCCACCTATTGGATCATTGTTTGGGCCTTTCACTTGGCCCAACATAGCCCAAACTTGGGCCCAATTGAACCCTAATTGGGTTGGCCCAATTCCAACCCAATTATGTCCTAACTACGAATTTTAAGATATTTACTATGCTAAATAAATCCATCAGTCTATGTTTCTTCCGACAAGCTTCCGGCGAACTTCCGATGATCTCTCGGCAATGTTCCAGTGGACTCTCGGCAAGCTCCTAGACTTCACAATGATCATCTTAGTGAGTTTCGACGAGCTTCTTTGGTAAGCACTTAGACTTCTCGGTCAATTCTGGTCGAACTTCCAATGAACGTCCAGACTTCCGACGAACTCTCGAACTTCCAACGAAATCTCGTTTTTGACTCTAGGACTTCATTTTGCTTTATGCCTTGACCGCTATCGTATTTAATCCTGCACACTTAAAACTAACTTCGATCTAGACAATTTTATAAAGCTAATCAAATGTTGTCCATTATGTCATTGGTTCATCGACGCTTCATCTGATTCTTCGACGCATCATCCTCTCTTATGGCCTACTGCCTAATCGGCCAGTTGACCACTGCAACTCTGATTTCCTTGGCGCAATTTCTGCTCTTCTTGGCCCGATGCCTGAACCTATAGCCCGAAGCCTTCTGCCGATACATCGATCGATCCTTCGGCTCGACGTCTAATCTTCTAGTATGTTATTCTCCGGTCCAACATGATTCTTCTTGCTTTAATTGTCTCTCCCTGATTGAAGCTTCCTGCACCACTCAAAACACAAATCAAATCATAAACACTATCAATTGGTTTCATCATCAAAATTTGAGATTCAACAACGAGCAGGTATCTGGCGGATCCAGGCTTGGAGTATTGGAAAGCAATAAAGTGTATCCTTAAGTACTTGAGAAGGACTAAGGATCTTTTATTAATATATGAAGGTAGTAGCCTCAGGGTTGAAGGCTACACAGACTCGAGTTTCCAATCTGATGTTGATGATAGCAAGTCAAATTTGAGGTATGTGTACACTCTGATTGGAGGAGCAGTGTGCTAGAAGAGTTCTAAGCAAGATACTACTATTGACTCAATCACAGAGGTGGAGTACATTACTACAGTAGAGGCAGCAAAGGAGGGAGTCTATATGAATAAGTTCATCACAGAATTTGGGAGTTGTGCCGGGCAACAAGGAGTCGATTCCCTTACATTGTGACAACAATGAGGCAATTGCTCAAACAAGGGAACTCGGGTCTCATCAGAAGTGTTCTGAGGAGGTTCCAACCTATTAGAGAGATCGTGACCCGAGGAGATGTAGCAATGGAAAGAGTTCAATCTAAAGATAACATTACAGATCTACTAACAAAGTCGTTGTCTTAGATTTTCTTTAAGTGTCACACAGGTTTGATGGGATCAGACACATAGGTGATTGGCTTTAGGTCAAGTAGAAGATTGCGAGTCATAGGTGCCCTACAAGTCAATAACATGAGTGATGGCACGTGTGACTTGACACGCAGTCTTTTTGCTTATTATTATTATTTGGCATTTTATCACTTTATATTGCCTGTTGCTTGAATATATTGTGATGTATATGGATCTGTGCAATGGGAATCGGATCATGATGAGATCATGATAATGAGACCAATTCACCTTTAAACACAGATCCTAAATAATCACGGTCATAGGTTACTCGAGTGGGACATCGAGATAGCCGGACAGACTAGTATGTTATATACCTGTCCATATGATTGATACAACTGATCTCATAGCTACTCATGTGGGGACACTAGGGATATAGTACAAGTGTTCATTGGAGAATGAGTTTACTAATTGATCCGCTTATAGAATGTTGGATGGTTGATGATGCCTTATTGTCAGAAAGCAATTACATTGTCATAGTGGTGTATTTGGTCCTTATAAATGAGACACCAAGGATATCCTGTATGAGTACCCCACTCTTTGATACTAGACTTATAGGTCTGGAGGTTCCAAATCTAGCACAGCTGGTCATTGGAAGTGGTAGCCAACCTTACAAGGACTATTGAGTGTCGATAAAGGATCATCTACTCTTGGTGTCATGAGAGAAATATTTCATGTGTTCTTACTCAGACAAATTCCTGGCCATGGTCATTTGGATTGAGAGAGAAAGAGTTCTCTAGGAGAATACGATCAGAGCGACACTAGAGCAAAAATCGTATGGGTTTGATAGCACCATGCCCGGTATATGGTCTTTGGGATATTATATGGATGAGTGACTATAGGTACATGGTAATTGAGGACAGATAGGTCTAATAGATTAGATTCCCCTGTATCGTATAGGGACTGTGGCGTAGTGGCCTAGTGCGTCCACAGTCGATGAGTCTAGTGAATTATTATGGAGATAATAATTCACTGAGCCAAAAGGAGTTCTACAGGTATGACTCATGACCAGCTCTATATTAGGCCTAAAGGGTCACACACATATGGTAGGTGTTGCAATGAGTAGAGATTCGGATATGAGATATCTGCCAGAGCCCCTATCTTATTGGATATTCAATAAGCCCCTGAATTATTGGATCCTATGGATGAGACCCAATAAGAGCCAATAAGAGATTATTGGATAGAGATCAACTAATCTAAGAGGCTTGGGTAGTTGGATGGAGATCCAATACCCAATACGACAGGATCCATTAGGGTTAAGTTGATATAGGACCTCTATAAATAGGAGGGAACCAATTGTTCATAGACTAAAGCCTTTTGGGTTGCCTCTCATATTCTCCTCCCCTTCTCCTCCTTAGTTAGCAGACCTAGAGACTTGAGAAGCATCATCGCGCTCTATTGTGTGGATCACCGCTAGAGAGGAGGACACTTGATCTCCTTCACCCTCTCCTAGAGATCTGTAGGGATTCAGGGATATATGATCTCCCTAGATAACATAATCTTTCATATATACAGTTTTAAGTTTCACGATTTTTGTGCACCAATCTTCGCACAACGACGAACACATCTTTAGGAAATTGAGAATTTTGTTTTTAATGTTCTTCTACTATGCATGTGATGTCGCCCCCCAGATTTCCCTACACTTCTATTATCAAAAATATTATTTCCATTTCATGTTTGATAGTTAGTGGATATAAATTAGTTTTTGAGACCAATAGTTGTTCAATAATATTAGATGATGAGATCATCACAAGAGGAACATTGCGTAATAGTTTATTTATACTAGACACTACTCCATATATCATGAATGTAAGTGTGTCCAAGAGGAAACAAGATAAGGTAAACAGTGCATAGTTGTAGCATTGTAGGGTAGGTCACATCCATGAGGGAAGGATTCAAAATTTGCTAAAGGATGGATATCTATATCCATTCAACTATGAGTCATATGCAACTTGCGAGTCTTGCCTTCATGAAAAATTGACCAACTCTCCTTTTAGTGGAATTGGAGGGAGAGCCACTGAGCTGTTGAAACTCGTACATAGTGATGTATATGGACCTATGTCAACTCATGCCATAGGTGGTTACTTATACTTTATTACTTTTACTGATGATTTCTCAGGGTATGGATATGTGTACTTAATGAAGTATAAGTCTGAGGCATTTGAGAAATTCAGAGAGTATAAGAATGAAGTGAAGAACCAGACTAGAAAGAGTATCAAGACTCTTTGATCAGATCGAGGAGGTGAGTACTTGAGTAGAAAGTTCACCCAATTCCTTAAGGACCATGGGATTTTATCCCAATTGATATCTCTTTATATACCTTAGCTCAATGGTATATTTAAAAGAAGTAATCGTACACTATTAGACATGGTGTGGTCCATGATGAGTTTCGTCGACCTACCCATCTCATTCTAGGGATACGCCCTAGAGACCGCAGCTCACCTTCTGAACAGAGTTCCAACTAAGTCGATAGTGTCTAAAACATATGATATATCGAAAGGGAAGAAGCCCAATCTAAAGGTTGTTAAGATTTGAGGCTGCCCTGCCTACGTTAAAAGACACATCCCTGATAAGTTGGAATCGAGGACGGAGCGATGCAAGTTCGTGGGATACCCCAAAGAAACTTGTGGGTATTATTTCTTTCATCTTGAGGAACAAAAGGTCTTTGTAGCCAAGAGAGCAGTGTTCCTTGAGAAGGAACACATTCTTGGCAGAGATAGTGGGAGTGTGATAGAGTTGAGCGAGGTTAGAGAACCTAGCTCAAGCACCACTCCGCAGCCTGAGTTTGTTCAGGCACCTAGCACACAAGTTCTGACATTACATAGGTTCGATAGCGTATTCTATCCTCCTGAGAGATATGTGGGATATTTTAGAGGAGAGGATGTTGAGGATATTGATCCTCAGACCTAGGAGGAGGCTATTATGAGTATAGACTCCGGGAAGTGGCAATAAGCCATGAATTTTGAGATGAATTCTATGTACTCTAACAAGGTTTGTAACCTAGTTGATGCACCCATGGGTATTATACCCATCGGTTGCAAGTGGATCTTCAAGAAGAAGATCGGAGTAGATGGAAAGGTAGACACCTATAAAGCAAGGCTAGTGGCTAAGGGGTAGCATCAAAGATAAGGTGTTGACTATGACGAAACCTCCTCGCCCGTAGCTATGCTAAAATCCATCTGAATATTATTAGCTATTGCAGCACACTATGATTATGAGATCTGGCAAATTGACGTGAAAATTGTGTTCTTCAATGGCAACCTCGAGGAGGAGGTGTATATGATATAACCTGAGGGATTCATGTCCAAGGACTACCCAAATAAGGTGTATAGGTTACTTAGGTCCATTTGTGGACTAAATAAAGCTTCCCGAAGTTAGAACATAAGATTTGATGAGGCAATCAGATCTTATGACTTTGTTAAGAACGAAGATGAGCCTTGTGTATATAAGAATGTAAGTGGGAGTGCTATCACCTTCTTGGTATTATATGTAGATGACATTTTAATCATTGGGAATGATGTATAAATGCTATCCACAGTGAAGGCTTAGTTATCTAGACACTTCTCCATAAAGGACTTAGGGAAAGCATCCTATATCTTTTGGATTTGGATCTATAGAGATAGATCCAAGAGTATGCTTGGCTTGTCCTAGTCCAGGTACATACACACCATTGTCAAAAGATTTGGCATGAAAAAATCTAACAGAGGTCTCATACCGATGAGACATGAGATATCACTTTTTAGGAGTATGTCCCCAAAAACTCCCGAAGAAAAGAAGAACATGGATAGAATACCCTATGCCTCAACAATAGGGTCTATCATGCATGCCATGTTTTGTACGAGGCCTGATACAGTGCATGCTCTAAGTGTCACGAGCAGGTATTAGGCGGATTCAGGCTTGGAGCACTGGAAAGCAGTAAAGTGTATCCTTAAGTACTTTAGAAGGACTAAGGATCTTTTATTGATATATGGAGGTAGTAGCCTTAGGGTTGAAGGCTACACAGACTCAAGTTTCTAGTCTAATGTCGATGATAGCAAGTCAAATTCGGAGTATGTGTACACATTGAATGGAGGAGTAGTATGCTAGAAGAGTTCCAAGAAAGATACTACTGTTGACATTGTTGAATCTCGGATTTTGATGATGAAACTAATTGATAATGTTTATGATTTTATATGCGTTTTGAGTGATGCAGGATGCTTCGATCAGAGAGAGACAATTAAAGCAGGAAGAATCATGTTGGGCTAGAGAAAAACATGTTAGAAGATTGGACGTCGCGCGAAGGATCAGTCGACGTATCGACAAAAGGCTTCGGGCCATGAGTTCGGGCATTGGGCCAAGAAGAGTGGATATTGCGCCAAGGATATCAGAGTTGCGGAGGTCAACTGGCCGATTGGGCAATAGGCCGCAAGAGAGGACGATACGCCGAAGAATCGGACGAAGCATTGATGGACCAATGACATGTTGGACAACATGATTCATGCTTAGTAATAATTGTCTAGATTGAAGTGTGTTTTATGTGTGCAGAATTAACTACAATAGCAAGGCATAAAGCAAAATGAAATCCCGGAGTCAAGAACATGATTTTATTGGGAGTTCGAGAGTTCATCGGAAGCCTGGACGTTCGTCGGAAGTTTTGCTAGAATTTGTTGAATCTCGAATTTTGATGATGAAACCAATTAATAAGTGTTTATGATTTGATATGTATTTTGTGTGATGTAGGAAGCTTCGATCAAGGAGAGACAATTGAAGTAGGAAGAATCATGTTGGGCCAAAGCAAACATGTCAAAAGATTGGACGTTGGGTTGGAGGATCGGTCGACGTATCGATAGAAGGCTTCGGGCCATGGTTTTAGGCATCGGGCCAAAAAGAGCGGATATTATGCCAAAGATATCGGAGTTGCGGAGGTCAACTGGCTGATTGGGCAATAGGCCGCAAGAGAGGACGATGCGCTGAAGAATCGAACGAAGCATTGATAACCCAATGACATGCCTGACAACATGATTCAAAGCTTTGTAATAATTGTCTAGATCGAAGTTGTTTTTATATGTGCAGGATTAACTATGGTAGCAAGGCATAAAGCAAAATGAAGTCCCGGAGTTAAGATGCGATCTTGTTGGGAGTTCGAGAGTTCGTCGGAAGTCCAGACGTTCATCGGAAGTTCTATCGGAACCAACCGAGAAGTCCAGGAGCTTGCCAAAGAATCTCATCAGAACTCGCCAAGAAGATCATCGTAAAGTCTAGGAGCTTGCCGGGAGTCCACCAGAACATTACTGAGAGTTCGTCGGATGTTCATCGGAAGCTCGCCGGAAGAGCAATTGACGTACCGGAACAAGAAGTGCTATGATTATGTCTTAGTTATTGTAGTTAGACCATAAATTAAGTTAAGATTGGGAGGTAATCCCACTAACTTAATTAGGGGCCAACTGGGCCCTTAACAGAGCTGAATTGGGCCAGAGTGAACATCCCATTCAGCACTTGAAAGCCTAGCCGACAGTGGCACCGCTTGGGAAACTCAGTCTCCAAGGTGGTTTGGGTGGTGGTACCGCCAGAGCTCGGTCTTCGAGCTCTATCAAGCGATGGTACTGCCCAGTGTCAGGATGCCAAGCGGTGGTACCGCCCAGCATAGGCAGTGGTACCGTCCATACTTAGGAAACCCAGGATGAGACATTTTTAGGCTCCAAGTTTGAATCAACTTGAAGCCTATAAATACCCCTCTCATCCTTGGTTAAGAAACACAAGTATTGAGAGTAAAAAGGAAGGAAACGCTGCTGTAATCTTATGTGAAAGTCCTCTCAAAGTTCTAAGTGTTAGAATAGTTTGAGAGAGGAGTAAGTGGGGGTGTAAAGGTTCTTCTAAACCCGATAAAAGGAGAATCGAGCTGTAAAAGGTAGTTGGTCTTCGCCAATTAAAGGAAGACTGATAGTGGATCCTGATGGCCTCGACGGAGGAGGAATTGGGAGTGGATGTAGGTCACGACGACCGAGCCACTATAAACTCGGTTTGCATTTACTTTGAGCAATTTACTTTTATAGCAAACTACCTCTCCTCCTTATTGTGCTTTTACTATGCCTACACTCTCATATGCTTTCAAGTTAATCTAAGCATCTTTACGAATTGATTTTAATCATGTGAAACGAAGAGTTTTTCAGAACCGACGTAGTTTTTACCCCGCTACACTAATTCCCCCCCCCCCCCTTTAGTGCCAACTCGTTCCTAACAGAATTGACCGAGAAGTCTAGGAGCTTACCAAAGAAGCTCATTGGAACTCGCCAAGAAGATCATCGGGAGTCCACTGGAACATTACCGAGAGATCATCGGAAGTTTGCCGGAAGATCGCCGGAAGCTCGTCAGAAGAAACTAGACTCACAGACTTGTTTAGCTTAGTAAATGTCTTCGAATTCGTAGTTAGCACATAATTGGGATTGGAATTGGACCAACCTAATTAGGGGCCAGTTGGGCCCATATATGAACTGTATTGGGCCCAATGAAAAGGCCCACAGTGACCCAAGAGGTGGCATCATCGTGGCACAGTCTCCAAGACTATGTCAGGTGGTGGTACCGCCTAGACACAGTCTCCGAGAGGCTACAAGCGGTGGTACCGCCTAATGTCAGGATGCTAGGCGGTGGTACCACCTGTACCTAGGAAACTCAGAATGAAATTTTTTTAGGCTCCAAGTTTGAATCAACTTGAAGCCTATAAATACCCCTCTCATCTCTGGTTAAGTTACACAAGCACAGAAAATTTAAAAAGGGAAAAACACTGTAGTAATCTCTTGTGAGAATCCTCATCTTCTAGTATAAGTGTTCGAATAGTTTGAGAGAGGAGTGAGTGCTTGTAAAGGTTGTCTCCTAAACCTATGAAAAGGAGAAGAGGGTTGTAAGAAGGAGATTGATCTTCGCCTATTAAAGGAAGATCGATAGTGGATGCCGGTGGCCTCAACGGAAGAGGAATTGGTGGAGTAGGTGTAGCTCATAATGACCGAACCACTATAAAAATCTGGTTTGCTTTTCTTTTATGTAATTTACCTTACTGCAAACCTCCTTACTTGCTTTATATCTACTACGCTCTTCCATACTCTTTTAAGCTATCTTTACGAATCAGTTTTAACATACGAAAGATTTACAAAACAAAGAGTTTTTCATAACCGACGTAGTTTTTACCGCTGCACTAATTCACCCCCCCTCTTAGTGTCGACTCATTCCTAACAGTTGGTATCAGAGCCTTGTTATTTCTCACTAGGTTTAACACCCAAGAGAAATGGCTCTTTTCGACTTTCAAGAGGGATTTTCTCTCATTCGTCCTCCCATATTCAATGGGACGGACTACACATATTAAAAAACTCGAATGAGAGTTTTATTGCTTTCTATTGATTTAAATTTATGGAATATGGTCGAAAACATATTTCAAAGTCTTCTCTTCCAATGAACGATTGGAATGATTTGGAGAAGAAGATTTTTTCTTTAAATGCTAGAGCTATAAATGCTCTATTTTGCGCCTTAGACAAAAATGAATTCAATCAGGTTTCTTCGTGCAAAATGGCATTCAATATTTGGGACACTCAAAATCACACACGAAGGCACGAGTAGAGTTAAAGATTCTAAATTCAATCTTTTAATGCACGATTTTGAACTTTTTCAAATGAAGCCAAGCGAAACCATTGTTGACATGTATACTCGTTTTACGGATGTCATCAATGGTTTAAAAGCTCTTGGCAAATGTTTTTTCAATTTTGAACTTGTTAACAAGATCTTAAGATCTCTTTCTAAAAATTGGGAATCTAAAGTAACAATCATTCAAGAGGCCAAGAATTTGAATACTTTTCCGATTGAAGAACTAATTGGGTCCTTAATGACCGATGAAATGAGTTTTATGACATGTGTGGCACAAAATAAACTTGAGAACCACCTTCCAAAGAACAAGAAGGATTTAGCATATCGAACAAAAGAAGAACACTCGAGTGAAAGCTCAAGTGATGATGAACTGGAACTTCTCACAATAAAACTTAAAAAGTACTTAAAGCAAGAATCAAAAAATAAAAATAAATTGAAGAAGAAGAAAGCACTTTGGGACGAAACGAGTACCTCCGAAGACGAGGAGCAAACCAACAAAGGCGAGGTGGCAAACTACGCCTTAACAGCTTTCGATGATGAGGTAATCAAAATGCCCTTAGTTTACTTTGAAATTGCATAATGCTTTTCATGAGTTATTGTTAATTTAGTTTAAAAAAATTATTTTTCTTAAAAATTACATGTTTAATAATGTAATGAAAATGCAAAAAAAATAAAATGGGATCATGCTTACCTTTCTAGTGATTTCAAAAATAATCATGAAAATTACATGTTTTATTATAAACAAACAAAATGATTTTGAATGCCTTATGAAATTATGCTTGATGTTTTAATGATGAAAATATAACTAAATGTTAGATTTAAATATGATTAATCCTATGTTTAATGTGTTATAATTTTTTGTCATGATTATTTTGATTGAAGATGATTTATGTTTAATGAATTCATGCTTGATGAAATAATGTAATGATGATTTGAAATCAATCACTTAAATTGAAACATCTAAAATGAGGAAAATATATTTTTTTTTTTAATTCTTTTTCTCTATCTTATTGATTTTAATGAATCTCTTAAAAGTAACTTTGTTGATTTAACAAGTTGAATTATTTGAAGATAAATGATGATTTTTCACTTGATTATAACTTGTGATATTTTTTATATGAATCATCATCTTGATTTCTCGATATTTGATACATGAGATTTCTCTATGAATCAAGATCTTATTTTTAAACTCCTATGTTTTTTCTTACCATTTTTTAAAAAAGGAGAGATTAATGAATCTATCTATGTCCTTTTTATGAATCTCTTGGAAATGATTTTGATTTGATAATTTGAATTTGAATGAGCTTTATCTTGATTTTTCGAGATTTATAACTAGAGATTTCTTACGAATCAATCAAGATATTATATCATTTATTTCTCCTATGTTTCTTTTTGCCAATTGCTAAAGAGAAAATAAATGATCAAAATGTTGATTTGATGTTTGGTACCAACAATCATAAAGTGATAAAATTGATATCATGAAGTTTAAAAATGTTGATTTAATGTTTGGTATCATGAATGCTTTATCATTATGTATGGGAGTAATGATGAAGGTTTTGAACACAAATGTTTGTATCATGATGATTTTACATTTTAAAATTATGCATGATGAGTTGAAGTGATGTTGGTTTAAATGTATGAATCAACAATCTTTTTGTCTAATGAATCATGATTTTTTTGTGAATTCTTGAATTATAAACTTGAGTTTTCTTTTTGAATTAAGATTGTTTCCTATCATGCTTTCTATTTACAAAAAGAAGAAACTTGTCAAAAATGATATATGATCTTTTGACATTCATTTTTATTGTTTACCTTTGTCATGATTTGGAAATTGATGTAAAGGGGAAAGAATTACAACATTGTATTCTTCCCTTCTATTTGACAATGACAAAGGGGGAGCAAAACTTGCTAGAAAGCAAATTTGATAGTTTGCACTTCTCAAAAGAGAAGAAAGAACATGCTATCTTGAGCATCACCAAAAAATGCTAGCTTGCCTATCTTAAGAAGCAAAAATTACAAACATATATATCGCAAAAAGTGGCAAAATTTATTAGTTTGCTCATCTCAAAAGCAAGAAATGCTATTTTGCAATCTCAAGCAAAAGTGCTATTTTGCCTATCTCAAGAAGCAAAACTTGCAACTTGCACATTGCAAAAGGAAGCAAGAATTGCTAGCTTGCACACTTCAACAAGAAAGCTATCTTGCATTTTCTTTCGAAATATAGCAAGCTTACACTTTCTAAAATGATGAAAAAATTTTGCTAGCTTGTATGTTGTAGAACATGCTATCTTACTACCTTGCATATCTTAAACTTGATAGCTTGCATGTTCTAATATGATATAGCACTTGCTAAGTTTGCTAGCAAGCTTACACTTTCTAAAATGATGAAAAAATTTTGCTAGCTTGTATGTTGTAGAACATGCTATCTTACTACCTTGCATATCTTAAACTTGATAGCTTGCATGTTCTAATATGATATAGCACTTGCTAAGTTTGCTATCTTGCATGATGATAAAACTTAATATTATATTTATTATGCAAACGATTTGAAATTATATCTCAAATAATCGAAAGTTGCACTTCTCCTTTTTGTTGATGACAAAGGGGGAGAAGTATGATGATGTTATACATATGTTTATGATAACATGTTGCTTGGATTTTTGAATCCAAGAGTTCTATCAATATGGCATATTGATAGGGGGAGTTTGTTTAACCTCCGGGAGTTAAGGTTAACTCCGTCATCAATTGGTTGTCATCATCAAAAAAGGGGAGATTGTTGAATCTCGAATTTTGATGAAGAAACCAATTGATAATGTTTATTATTTGATATGTGTTTTGAGTGACATAGGATGCTTCGATTAGGGAGAGACAATTAAAGCAAGAAGAATCATGTTGGGCTAGAGAAAAACATGTCAAAAGATTGGATGTCGCGTCGAAGGATCGATCGACGTATCGACAGAAGGTTTCGGGCCATGAGTTCGAGCATCGGGCTAAGAAGAGCGAATATTGCACCAAGGATATTGGAGTTGCGGAGGTCAACTGGTCGATTGAGCAATAGGCCGCAAGAGATGACGATGCACTGAAGAATCGGATGAAGCGTTGATGGACCAATGACATCCCAAACAACATGATTCATGCTTAGTAATAATTGTCTAGATCGAAGTATGTTTTATGTGTGCAAGATTAACTATGATAGCAAGGCATAAAGCAAAGTGAAGTCTCGGAGTCAAGAATGTGATTTCATTGGGAGTTTGAGAGTTCGTCGAAAGTCTAGATGTTCGTTAGAAGTTCTGCCGGAATTGACCGAGAAGTCCAAGAGCTTGCCAAAGAAGCTCATCAGAACTTGCCAAGAAGATCGTTATGAAGTCCAGGCGCTTGCCGGGAGTTCGCTGGAACATTGCCGAGAGATCGTTGGACGTTTGCCGGAAGATCGCTAGAAGCTCGCTAGAAGAAACTAGACTTACAGACTTGTTTAGCTCAGTAAGTGACCCAAGAGGTGGCACAATCTCCGAGACTATGTCAGGCGGTGGTACCGCCCAAAAACAGTCTCCGAGAGGCTGTAGGCGGTGGTACCGCTTAATGTCAGGATACTATGTGGTGGTACCGCCCATACCCGGGAAACCCGGGATGAGATATTTTTAGGCTAAAAGTTTGAATCAACTTGAAGCCTATAAATACCTCTCTCATCCCTGGTAAAGTTACACAAGCATAGAGAATTTAAAAAGGGAAAAACTTTGTAGTAATCTCTTGTGAGAATCCTCCTCTTCTAGTATAAGTGTTAGAATAGTTTAAGAGGGGAGTGAGTGCTTGTAATGGTTGTCTCCTAAACCTATGAAAAGGAGAAGAGGGCTGTAAGAAGGAGGTTGATCTTTACCTATTAAAGGAAGATCGATAGTGGATGCTGGTGGCCTCGACGGAAAAGGAATCGATGGAGTAGATGTAGGTCACGACGACTGAACCACTATAAAAATCTGGTTTGCTTTTCTTTTGTACAATTTACCTTACTGCAAACCTCCTTACTTGCTTTACATCCACTATGCTTTTCCATACGCTTTCAAGCTATCTTTACGAATTGGTTTCAACGTACGAAAGATTTACGAAATGATGAGTTTTTCAAAACCAACATAGTTTTTACCACTGCACTAATTCGCCCCCCTGTCTTAGTGCTGACTTGTTCCTAATAGACTCGACCATAGAGGCAAAGTATATTGCTACAACAGAGGCAGCAAAGGAGGGAGTTTAGATGAAGAAGTTCATCATAGATTTTGGGAGTTGTGCTAGGCAACAAGGAGTCGACTCCCATATATTGCGACAACAACGGGGCGATTACGCAAATGAGAAAACCCGGGTCTCATCAGAAGTGTTTTGAAGAGGTTCCAGCTTATTAAAGAGATCATGGCCTAAGGAGATGTAGTAGTGGAAAGTGCTCCATCCGAAGATAATATTACAAATCCATTTACAAAGTCGTTGTCTCAAATTATCTTTGAGCATCACAGGGGATTAATGGGGATCAGACACATAGGTGATTGGCTTTAGGTCAAGTAGGAGTTTGCTAGTTATAGGTGCCCTGCAAGCCAAACACGTGAGTGATGACACGTATGACATGACATACAGTCTTTTTGCTTATTATTATTATTTGGTATTTTATCACTTTATATTTCTTATTACTTGAATATATTGTGATGTCCATGGATCTGTGCAATGGGAATCAGATCGTGATGAGATCACAATAATGAGACTGATTCGCCTTTAAACACAAATCTTAAATAATCATGGTCAAAGGTTACTCGAGAGGGACATCGAGATAACCGAACAGACTGGTGTGCTATATACTCATCCATATGATGGATGTAGCTGGTCTCATAGCTGCTCATGTGGGGACACTAGGGATACATTGCATTTGCTTATTAGAGAACGAGTTCACTGATTGATCCGCTCATGGAATGTTGGATGATTGATGATGCCTTATTGTCAAACAACGATTTTATCATCCTAGTGGTGTATCTGGTCCTTAGACTTGAGACACCAAGGATGTTATGTATGAGTACTCCACTCTTTGATACTAGACTTATAGGTCTGGAGGTACCAGATCTAGCATAGCTGGTCATCGGGAGTGGTAGCCAACCTTACGAGGGCTATTAAGTGTCGAAAAAGGATCATCCGCTCTCGGTATCATGAGAGAAATATCTCATATGTTGTTGCTCAGACAAATCCCTAGCCAAGGTCATTCGGATTGAGAGAGAAAAAGTTCTCCGAGAGAATCTGATTAGAGCGAGACTCGAGTAGAAACTGTATGGGCCTGATAGTACCATGCCCGGTATATGGTCTTTGGGATATTAGATGGATGATGGACTATATATACATGGTAACTAAGGATAGATAGGTCCAAAGGATTGGATTCCCTTATATTGTTTAGGAACTACGGCATAGTGGCCTAGTACATCCGTAGTCAATGAGTCGAGTGAATTATTGTGGTGATAATAATAAATTGAGCTAGAAGGAATTCTGATAGGTGTGACTCACGGCCAGCTTGATATTGGGCATAGAAGGTCCACACAAATGGTAGGCGTTGCGACGAGTAGAGGTTCAAATATGAAATATCTATCAAACCCTCTATCTTATTGGATATCCAATAAGCCCCTGAATTATTGGATCCTATAGATGAGATCCAATAAGAGCAATGAGATATTATTGGATAGAGATCTACTAATCTAAGAGGCTTGGATAGTTGGATAAAGATCTAATACCCAATAGGGCAGGATCCATTAGGGGTAAGTTGACAAGGGGCCTCTATAAATAGGAGGGAACCAAACACCCATCGGCTAAAGGTTTTCTTGGTTGCCACCTCCTATTCTCCTCTCCCCTTCTCCTCCTCAAATAGCAAGCCTGAAGATTTGAGGAGCGTCATCGCGGCCCTATTGTGTGGATCATCGCTAGAGAGGATGACGCTTGACCTCCTTCATCCTCTCCTATAGATATGCAGGGATTTAGGGATATATGGTCTCCCTATGTAACACAACTATCTTATGCGTGTTTTTTGGTTTCACGAGTTTTTGCGCACCAATCTCCCTAGGTAACACATCTTTGAAAAATTTAAAGATTTTATTTTTTGTTCTTCCGTTGTGCATGTGATGTCACCCCTAGATTTCCCTACAGTATAATTGAAATATCACACAAAATAGATCTATGATTGCGTTAAAAAATAATAATATGTATACTATTGATATTGATGATTTTTACAATGAAACGTGTTTTTCAGCTTTAGACATGATGCATGGCTTTGACATAGGAGATTAGGTCATGCTAATATGAAACTAATCTCTCAAATTTCAACTAGAGAACTTATAAGAGGAATGCCTAGTATCAAGTTTGTCAAAGATAAAGTTTGTGATGCATGTTAATTAGGAAAATAAATAAAAAATAATTTCAAATCAAAGAATCAAATAAGCACCTCTAGACCACTACAATTGATCCATATTGATTTATTTGGACCAATTGATACAACAAGCCTAGGAAGAAGTAAATATGCCTTTATAATTGTTGATGATTATAGTAGATATACTTAGACATACTTCTTGGTATATAAAAGTGATTACTTTAAATATTTTTTAAAATTTTATAAATTAGTTCAAAATGAAAAGGGTTTTAAGATTGCCTCTATTCGAAGTGATCATGGTGGTGAATTTTAAAACCATGATTTTAAAAACTTTTGTGATTCAAATTGGTATAACCACAACTTCTCCACTCCAAAAAACCCTCAATAAAATAGAGTTGTTGAGAGAAAAAATAAGAGTTTATAAGAAATGGCAAGAACCATGCTTAATGAGCATAGCCTACCCAAGTATTTTTGGGCCAAAGTCATTAATACGGCATGCTATGTCATGAACAGGGTTCTTATACGACCATTACTTTCCAAAACTCCCTATGAATTGTGGAATAACAAAAGACTCAATATTTCATATTCTAAAGTTTTCAATTGTAAATGTTTTGTTTTAAATAAAAAAGATGCCTTAGGAAAATTTGATACAAAATCTGATGAAGGTATTTTTCTTGGTTATTCCTCTATGTCTAAAGTTTTTCGTGTCTTTAATAAAAGAACTTTGGTTCTAGAGGAATTTATTCATGTTGTGTTTAATGAGCTTCCCGAATTTAGAAAAACTGATTTTGATGATGATCTTAATTTTGATGTTTTAAATTTGAATAAAAACTCTTCTCCCCCAAGCAACTTGGATGCATCTTCTTCCAAAGAATTCTAACCTAAGGATTAGAAGTATGTAGATGCTCATCCTAAGGAGCTAATCATTAGAGATATATCAAAAGGTGTTCAAACTCACTCTTTATTTAAGAATTTTTGTGCTAATATAACCTTCTTATCTCAAATTGAACCAAAATGTATTGACGATACCTTGAAAAATGATTCATGAGTCTTTGTAATACATGAGGAATTAAATCAATTTGAGAGAAATGAGGTATGGAAGCTTGTTCCTAGACCTAGTGACCATTTAGTAATTGGTACTAAATGGGTCTTTAGAAACAAATAAGATGAACTTGGTATCGTGGTTAGAAATAAGGATAGATTAGTAGCCAAAAGTTTCAACCAAGAAGAAGGTATCGATTATAAAGAAACCTTCGTTCCTATGGCTAGACTTGAAGCCATAAGGATTCTCCTTGCTTATACTGGTTATAATAATTTTAAGTTATTTCAAATGAATGTTAAAAGTGCTTTTCTTAATGGTTTTATTTCTGAAGAAGTTTATGTTGAACAACCACCCGGATTTGAGAATACTATTTTTCTGAATCATGTTTTTTAAGTTGTCGAAGGCTCTTTATAATTTGAAACAAGCTCCAAGGGCATGGTATGAGAGACTTAGTTCTTTTCTAATTAAAAATAATTTTATAAAAGGCAAGGTCGATACCATACTATTTATTAAATATTTTAAAATATTTTTTTATTATTTAAATTTATGATGATGATATCATTTTTAGATCTTCAAATGAGACTTTATGCAAATCTTTTGCCAATAGTATGAGCCATGAATTTGAAACGAGTTTAATGGGGGAATTAACCTTTTTCCTAGGTTTAGAAATCAAACAACTTAGTGATGCAACTTTTGTTAGTCAAACTAAGTATGCGTTAGATCTATTAAAACGATTTAATATAGATAGTTCTAAGGCTATAAATACACCAATGAGCACTTCTACAAAATTAGATATGGACATTAATGGAGAATATTTTGATCAAAAGACTTATAAGGGTATGATAGGCAGTTTATTATATCTCACAACGACTAGACCTGATATTATGTTTAATGTTAGACTATGTGCTAGATTTCAGTTAAATCCCAAGCAATCTCACTTAAAAGTTGTTAAAAAAAATTTTAGATACCTAAAAGGAACTCCTAATCTAGGATTATGTTATCTAAAAACTAAAAATCTTGAATTGATTGCTTATGCTAATGCTAATTTTTATGGTTATTAAATAGATAGAAAAAGCACATCTGGAACATGTCAACTCTTAGGTCATACACTTATCTCTTGGTCTTCTAAAAAACAAAACTTGGTTGCATTATCTACAACCGAAGTCGAGTATATAGCAGTAGGTACATGTTGTGCATAAGTTATATAGATGAAAAACACTTTAGAAGATTATAGAATTCACTTGAAAAACATACCTATAAAATGTGATAACACTAGTACAATATATTTAACAAAAAATCTCATTCAATACTCTAAAACTAAACATATTGATATTAGGCATCATTTTATTAGAGATCATGTTAATAACCATGATATAACTTTAGAATTTATTGATACAAAACATCAATTAGCTGATATTTTTAAAAAACCTTTAAATGAGGAATAATTTGATTTTATTATAAGAGAATTAGGCATGTTAAATCTTCCAAATGCATGAATTCCTTTATACATTTTTTGGATTTCTTGGTTTTTCGTAACTTGAGTTTTCTTTTTAAATCGAGATCGTTTCCTTCATTCCTTCTTCTTGCAATTCACTAAAGAAGAGTTTTTATTCATAGACTTTTGGTATACTTGATCTTTTATGTAATAATCAATTCCTATGAATCCTTCTTCCTTCTATTTACAAGAATAGGGATTTGATTCATAAATTTCTAGTATGCACATTTTGATCTTTTATGATGAATCCTTTCTCTTTGCGAAAGTAGAAGCTTGATTCAATGAAACTTATTTTTTTATAGATTTGATTCGGTTCAAATCCTTTCATGGATTTGGTTCTTATAACTTGATTTTTCTTTTGATGAATGAATTCCTCCTTTCTTCTTCATCATCTTTCTTTTTATTTTTATGACAAAAGGAAGAAAGAAACTTGCACATCTTAAGAAGAACCAAAAAGTGCTTACACATCTAAAGCAAAAGTGCTAGCTTGCCTATTTTAAGAAACAAAAGTAGTTATCATGCAAAGTTTTTGCTTAACTTCTCATTTCATAAATTTGCTAGCTTGCATAAATTGGTGTAAAACTTACTTGAGTAGATTAAAATACTTGTATAAATTGTTGAATGATTCTCCTTTTTGTTAATGACAAAGAGGGAGAATGTTGAATCTCGTATTTTGATGATGAAACCAATTGATAATTGTTTATGATTTAATCTAGGTTTTGAGTGACACGGGATGCTTCGATCAAGATGAGACAATTAAAGCAGGAAAAATTATGTTGTGCAGGGGAAAAACATGTCAGAAGATTGGACGTCGGGCCGGAGGAATGGTTGACATATTAATAGAAGGCTTCGGGCCATGGATTCGGGCACTAGGCTAAGAAGAGCAGATATTGCGCCAAGGATATCGGAGTTGCGGAGCCAACTGGCCGATTAGGCAATAGGCCGCAAGAGAGGACGATGTGCCGAAGAATCGGACGAAGGATCGAGAGACCAATGACATGCCGGACAACTTGATTAAATGCCTAGGATTAATTGTCTAGATCGAAGTGTGTTTTACATATGCAGGATTAACTACGATGGCAGTAAGACATGCAGCAAGTGTTGCACCGGAGTCAAGACTAAGATCACGCTGGGGGTTCTAGAGTTTGTCGGAAGTCCGAACGGGCATCGGAGGTTCTGTAGAAACAATCCGAGAAGTCCAGAAGCTTGCCAAAGAAGCTTATCGGAACTCGCCAAGAGGATCGTCGCAAGTCCAGGAGTTTGCCGGGAGTCCGCCGGAGCATCGCCGAGGGTTCGTCAGATGTTCGCCGGAAGCTCGCCGGAAGAAGAGATTGATGCATCAGAACATGATTTGCAGTATTGATGTCTTTATTGTCATAGTTAGCATGAAGATTAAGTTACGATTGGGAGGGGATCCCATTAACTTAATCTAGGGCCAACTGGGCTGTTAACAGACCCAAACTGGGCCGAATGGATCAGCCCATTCGGACCCAGAATTCCTGGCCAGCGGTGGCACCGCCTAGGAGACTCAGTCTCCCAGGAGTTCTGGACGGTTGAACTGCCCCTATCAGGCGGTGGAACCGTCGGCAGTTATTATTGCCAGTGGTACTACCGCCCCTGCTAGGCAGTGGTACGGCCTGAGCTCAGTCTCCGAGCGAAGTCAGGTGGTGGTACCGCCCAGACTAAGCGATAGTACCGCTCAGTGATAGTTGACAGGCGGTAGATCACCCAATTATGGCAATGGTACCGCCAGGACCCCGGAAATCTAGGAGATGACACTTTTGAGCTTCAAATTCAAACTAATTGGGGCCTATATAAACCCCACCCTTTCCTACATGAAAGGGCACTAAAAGCTTACTTTTATTCTAAGTATTTGAGAGCTTAAAGGTGTTGTAAAAGGCTAGAAGTTCTTCTCCCTCTTTCTTTCTAAATGTTGATCATTCAAGAGAGGAGTGAAAATCTATAAGGGTTGTCTCCTAAGCCCATCAAAAGGAGAAAAACTATAAAAGGGTGATTGGCCTTCGCCTATTTAAGGAAGGCCTCTAGTGGACGTCGGTGACCTCGTCGGAGGAGGAAGCCAAAAGTGGATGTAGGTCAAGATTGACTGAACCACTCTAAATCTCAAACCAAGTGAAACCGTTGTTGACATGTACACCCGTTTTACGGATGTCGTCAATGGTTTAGGAGCACTTGGTAAAAGTTTTTCGGATTTTGAACTTGTAAACAAAGTTTTATGCTCACTTTCTAAAACTTGGGACCTAAAGTAATAGCCATACAAGAGGCCAATGATTTGAACTATTTTCCACTCGAAGAACTAATAGGGTCCTTGATGACCTATGAAATGATGTGCAATGCACGTAAAGAACTTAAGAACCACTTTTCAAAGAACAGGAAGGATTCGGGACATAGAACAATTGAAGACCACTCGAGCATAAACTCAAGTGATGGTGAACTTGGACTCACAAATAAATTTAAAAAGTTCATGAAACAAAAATTAAAGAATAAAAAGAACACAATTACTTGCTTTGAACGCAAGAAGAAGAACAAAAATTGGGATAAATTGAGCTCCTCCGAAGACGATGAGAAAATCAACAAAGGCGATGTGACAAACTACGCCTTAACAGTTTTCAACAATGAGGTAATCGAAACCCCCCTAATTTATTTCAAAATTACATGATGCTTTTCATGATGCATTTTTTTTTAATTTAGTTTAGAATTAATTTTCTTGAAAATTACATGTTTAATAATGAAAATGTAAAAAACCGGTATCATGCTAGTAATTTCGAAAATGATAATAAAAATTACATGTTAAATAACAAAATGATTTTGTTTGAAAATGCCTCCCTATGAAACCATGATTGATGAATATGCTTTATGTTTAATGGTTTCTTTGGATTGTATGTCTTATCATGATGAATGTTTTGAAAATAAATGTGTGTATCATGTTGATTTCCATATTATTTCTCGATTTTGATTAAATGAAATCATGTTTGATCTGAAGTAATGCATAATGATGTAATAATGTAATAAAATGTTAGATATAAATCTAATGCTTGTACAGAAGCATTAATGTGTATCTTGATGATTTCATGATTTTGATTAAAGATGATTTTTAAGTATGAGGACTTAAAGCAATGATTTGAAATCATATGTTTTGGAATTAT
>LVTN01002658.1:0-10000 GCA_001649415.1 Musa itinerans
TCTCTTCTGATTCAAAGAGTTGTTTCCTTTGTTAATGACAGCTTCACTACCATTGGTGTGATAGAGAGAACTATTACAAAGGAGCAGCAGACATCATCTTCACGAAAAGAATCTGTAAACCAGTGATTGATTCATGATATGAGCTTGGACTGATGACAGCTTCACTACCATTGGTGTGAAAGAGAACCAGTGATTGATTCATGATATGAGCTTGGATATATGCTTTAGAAGCCTAAAAAAATCTACAATATTATAGCAATTAAGATCAATAGATTGTTTAGGCAAAGATGGAATACTAATTGTCGTGCTCAATCAAAGACACATCATCTTGTTCGATATACGAGTACCAAAAAACACACAACAAAGAAAGAGAAAGACATGACAGGAATCAGAGCAGTGAAACTGGGAATTTGAAATCCTAATGGAAGGTATTCATGCAGCACACCATTTTGTAGAGCCCTCTCCAGGATCACTTGGAAAGGAGTGAAAGTGCCAGTTCAGTGTCTTATCCTACGACAGCCAAACAAAGATACGAGTGCTCCCACACCTTCGATAAGATTCATGGCCTATGTCATTCAGTATATCTCTCCGTACTTGCTGATGGTATTTTGAATGCCTGTGTGCTCATCTCCGTGGTTCTTGCAGTTCCGGTACACAGCCACAGTACCCAAGATTGGAATCTCCTCCGTGCTCCTGCCGGGGAACCTCCCAGGCGAAGATGCAACTGATGCTTGCTTAACGTCGCCCAAAACAGGCCGTCGTTCCTCTTGGCTAAACCATGAGTAGTTCGGCCGATCATGTGAATTGCTCAACTCAGGCCCTTCCACAGTCGAATTCTCCGACCAGGACAACCAGCTCGAGAGGCTGGCTTCCGCTGAGACCTCCTGTTTGGTAGGCTTCTTGACTTTGACCATGGGCTCCATTTGGTTCTCCTTCTCTGCGCCAACGTTTTCTTTCGTGGAATTCTTCTTCGCTGGTGCCGCACGTACCTTGACTTCCTTCCACTGCGACACGTTTTCTACAGGGTTCAGTACCGAGTGCACATACTGTCTCCTATCGCGTGTGTTGCCTCTTGCCAAAAGGATCGGCCGCCTATCAGGGGAGGAGGAGGGGCTATTAGCTTCTTGAACACCTTGCGGCTCATCATCGTTTGCCAAAGAAAAGAGGAAATCATATGACACTTCCTCATCTCCATCCTCGTTATCCTCTTCCTCATCGGTGTCACTATCCTCGAAGTCCTCTTCATCTTCTTCGCTGACGCCTTCGTCACCGTCGCTGCTTCCACAGTTCTGATACCTATGGTTAGAGGGGAAAGATCCAAACTTGGAAAAATATTTATCTTGCCCTTTATGTGGCTTCCTCTCCTCGTCTATAACTTGGGTCGCTTCGTCATCTTCCGATGGACACATAGGATCTTCATCGCCTAATACATACTCATGCGTTTGGACGTTCAAATCGAACGTAACCTTCTTCCTGGTTCGCCTGAAGCTCCCCTGCGAAAGATTCTCCCTGCAAACAAAATCAAAGCGTAAAAGAAATCCAAAATGTCCAAGAAGGGATCGAGTCGACATATCGACAAACATATGAAAAGCGACGAAGGGAAAGAACTCAATATCACAGCTAGTAACACAACTAATGAACTAACTGGATTAAATCGTGGCACTTCAGCTGCAGAAGAGTGTCAGTTACTGTATCCACCGGAAGATTCGGCTGCGAAACCTTCGGCATGAGGGGCATCGGCGTGATCTGCTTCCGGGAAACATTCGAACGGGAAAGTCTGTACCTTTCATGCACCTAACAAGTGAATGCACAAAATCCAGTTAACAGCATATATCAACCGTACGCTCAAAACCCAAGCCAATTAATTGGAGAACCGAATCGGGCGTACCCTCTCAAGCGGAAGCGACTTCTTAGGCGATCGACGGCGCTTCCGATCCTTGACATCTCCGAAGCAGGCAAGAAAGCACCCCATGCTTGAGAGGAGACCAAGAGTGCTGTGTCTTTTCTCGATTTCCCACTTATGAGATGCTTGCTGTGAGGAGAGCCAATCTAATGTCCCGAGAACTTCCTCATCGCGAACACAGAACAAGAGATGGCTTTAGGTGGTGGTGATGATGTGTCTCGGGGGATGTGCTCCTTTTGAGGGTGTCGAGGAAGAAGTAGACCGTTGGAGGAGGAATGCGTTCGAACCTTGTGAGGCCAAGCGTCGCGTGCACGCTCCTACGCCCAGCCTCGGCATTGGGATGTGCGCACGTGGGTCCCGTGCACGTCTTCATCATCGCCGACGTTGACTAGTTCAACTCATCTTGAATTAAAATTATCATTTCCATCCATTATCCTATAAGTGGATCAAATGAGCGTTGATTTCCTTTATGGAAGTCATTAAGAGAACTCGATACATGGAGACGAGTGATACTTTCGTTGACTTGCATGAGGAAATAATCATCAACAGCATTGCATTGATAACACGACAAGGCTGATGTAATTATTTAATATTTATGAAATCTATGCCCTTTTTCATGTGTGATTAATCCTTTTAGAAAGTTTCACTAATAATTGTGCCCACCTGATGGGAATCCTCACTCTGTTCCAGCACCTCCGCTCGGTAAACAAAGAACCGGCTCACCACACAGAAGACGATGAAGTTGAGGCAGTCGAGGATGGCAAAGAATGCATAGTAGTAGTCCAGGTGGGAGGCATTCAGGTTGTTGAGAATCCACCCGGCGTGGCCATGCTCCTTCGTTACGCGCGCCACCGTCGAGAGAAGGAAGCTACTGAGGAAGTTGCCGATTCCCAAGCTGACCATCGCGAACGATGTGCCCAAGCTCTTCATCCCCTCCGGCGCCTGGTCGTAGAAGAACTCTAACTTGGCCACCTCCAGGAAGGCGTCTGCGATCCCCATCAGCACAAACTGCGGCAGCAATATGAAGATGGTCAATGGAACCACCCCTCCGCTCTGCACCACATCGTGGTCCCTCGCCACAGCGAGCCTGTGCCGTTCCGTCAGCGAACATATCGTCATGATGACGATGTGGATCGACATTCCCACCCCCATCCTCTGCAGGAGAGAGATCCCCCTGGGGTTGTTGGTCCAACGCCTCATGAATGGCACCAGGTACCGGTCGTAGATGACGACGCTGATGAGCATGGAGATGGTAACGAAGGCCGCGAGGCTCGCCGGCGGGATCTGAAAGTGCGGCCCCATGTGTCGATCGAGAGTCCTCCCCTGCTTCACGAAGAGGGTGTTGATTTGAGCATACATCGTGCTGGGGATGAAGGTCGTGATCAGGACCGGAATCATTCGCAGCATTTGCTTCGTCTCCTCCACTTGAGTCACCGTGCATAGCCTCCACGGACTCGTCGGGCCAGTCTTCACTGCTGCTTTGTTGAGGATCCTGCGTGCATGTGTAACGGTTACTACTGAAGGTTGACCATATGCATGCAAACGATCAAAATCTTCAAGCAAACCTTAAAGTTGGCGTGGAATCGATGCGATATATCCCGTCTGCAGCATATGCGCTCAGATCCAGTTCATGGAGCTCCTTGGGATCGCTGGGCACGCGAACGGTGGACTTCCTCACGGCAGCAACAATAACCCTGGCCATCTTAGTGAAGGGGCTGCCCGAGGGCAGCTTGTGGCGGTAGAACGGCGTGCCGACCACGAAGACGGCGATGGAGATGGCGAGCCCGAGGGTCGGCAGGGCGTAGCCAAGGGCCCATCCGACGTTGTCTTGGATGTACACCAGCACGGTGTTGGCGAAGAGGGTGCCGAAGAAGATGCTGAACATCCACCAGTTGAAGAAGGAGAACTTGTGGGCGCGTTCCTTTGGGTCGAACTCGTCGAACTGGTCGGCGCCGATGGTGGAGATGTTGGGCTTCGTTCCGCCGGTCCCCACGGCCAAGATGTACAGCGCGCAGAAGAACACGCCCAGCTGCAGCGTCGATGCTTTCTCGTCGCAGTTGGGGTCGCCGGTGTTGGCTCCGCAGGGGGGCGGTTTAAGCGAGTGCAGTGAGACTGACAAGGTTAGCAGACACATTCCCTGTGCGAGTGGAGAGACGGTATGTCAGCTGCTTACACATGCATTGTGATTGTGCAGGAGATTGATTGATAACAGCTGCAATCTTTTCCCACAAAACATCTTGGAAGCTTTTTTTTTCTTTCTTTTTTTGTAAATTTAGATGAATCAATGGATCTATGCTTTGACTTTGTTCTAAATATAAGCTATACAAAGTCCCCAAAAAATGGCAGAACCTAAATTTCACATCAAAATTAGTCATGATTAAGATTTTTAATTACAATTTATGAGCTTTATAGGATAAGACCAGATAGCTTTAAAGCGAATTTGGCCACGCCCAACTCTCCCAACACATCATAGTCTCCTTGTCGTCCAATCTTTCTCATATATAATTTCATGATGTGACGTTTACGTGTTACAAGAATCCAAGTCAAAGTTTATAGGCCTCATTTTCTTGATCAATGATTATTGCAATGGGCAACAATGTCAAAATTGTAAGCATCACGCATCTTCTTCCAGAGAATTAAGACTCTGTCAAAGCGTAATGAAAAATATGCAGGTTGACCAACCTCATGACCTGTATTATACTATGCACCAATCAGATCCTGGGGAAGATTGGAATCTTCTTCACCAAGACGTAAGGACTACAGGGTGATGGTTGAATATATCACTTGAGAACAATACTTCGGAGTCAATAGTAGCTCATCATCAATGGCCACTGACTAATTGACCACCTCAAGAGACAAAGCCGCCGTGCTATAAAGAATAGTTTTCATGTCGTCAGCTTTTCGAACTCCCAGCAAATTAATATAGGTCAAGATGTTTGGAGGGGTAGACAAACTGCTCTCATCCAAAACTGGGTTATATTGCTCTGACAGTAGTCATCTAAATTCTCTTTGGTTGTGTTATAAGATGTCCTTAGAACATCAAACATCACTTAAAAACATTACACAATCATAGCAAAACACATGTCGTGAAGTGCAGACTGCAACCCTAATAGTGAACGACAGCATACCTGCTATTACACGTTTGACTATAGTGCCAAACAAGACAATACGGATTTCAGCCGAGGAAACAAAGTTTTCAAGGCCAAATGACATGGTAGATGAGCCTCCCCGTATCATCGCGGAATCATATGGTACAAATGATTTGAACAAATTCAAATAGGAGGTGGTATAGTAAACAAGGATCCATCTGCAAGCATATTTTGCTGGCAAAGATGCAAGATTGGAACGTCGAATAGCCATCGACTTGGGATCAAGAAATGGACAATGGGCGAGGAAAACAAGAGAATCAGTGAGGACAATGAGCATAGTTATCTCAGAAGATTCAACTGTCTGCATATCGGGTTACAGTAGTGGTCCCTGGGAAGTCAGTATCTTTCAGGAGGACGAAGAAACGTGATGTTTTGAGTCATTTATAACCTCGCATCCTTAATCTTAAGTTAGAGTTCATCTTCATCCAAAACGAGAATCTACAACTACACATGAAGCCAAGAATACAAGAGTTTGATTGAGGTAGCAGCTGTCATATATACTGCAGACATGACATACACCCTTATATTATTAGGTACACGAATCATAAATTAGGGCCTTGTAGTGGTCAGGATTCAATGAGGATATTTATCTAGTTATCATTTTCTGCTACATGATTAATCTTCTAACTTCGTATCCACAAAGAAAATGATCCGTTGACTTGGAAGTCAGGCCTTGCAGTATTATGCATGTAGCTGTTACTGCCGTTTTTGCTGTTGGGATGGGTAGATTTCTTTGTGAGTTTTACCTAATTATATGTCAATGGCCTTCAAAGCGAGCAAAGAGATAAGATGGTCTCGGAAGCTTTACCGAAAGGTAGATGATAGATGCTATGATGAAGGTCCAGTAGCGGCCGAGGCGCGCGTCGGCGATGTAGGCGCCGACGATGGGCGTCAACCACACCGTGCCGACCCAGTTGGTGACGTTATTAGCAGAGGCGACGGTTCCTTGATGGAGCTTGTCGGTCAGATACAGCACCAAGTTTGAGGAGATGCCATAGTACGCCATCCTCTCGAACGCTTCATACACTGCAAGTTGGTCAAAGAAGGTGATAAAAATTGAAATCAGGCAGTTGGTGGTGATCGGAAAACCATGGTAGGAAGTGATCTACAGATAACATAGGAAGCTTGATGTGAGTTTGCCAGTAATTACTGGTGTGTGATACGATTTGCTGAAGCCCTTTTGTTCATAGTGAACGATTTACTGATTAATTGTGCTTTCTAAAGGAAAGTTTCAAAGACTATGATCGCAGGGGTGTCCATGTGCATCAGTTAGTCATCATGTATCTTTGACACCTTCAGATGAGATTTACTGCCGGAGTTTAGTAGTTTGAAGGGTTCTCAAGACATCAAAGCCTTGAGCTCCATGGTTATAGCATCCAAACATGAGCCACAACACTCGCAAGAAGAGACAAAACCTTAAGAGATGGAGTGTGAGACAGGGGAGGGCATTACCGACGACAAAAGAGCAGGCAGTCCATCCTCCTCGCTTGGATCGGAGAACGGGGTTGCCCTTGAGATCGACGGTGCCGTCCTTGGTGTACTCCCCTCGCCCAGACTCGGTGTTCTCCGCCATGGCTCGCCAAGAGATGAGGAGCAGCTCGGAATTTTATAGACTCACGAGGAAGACCAGACGACCGATCGCCGGTAACCAAGGGAAAAGTAATGGCGGAGACTATGGAGTTTCCTGTGGGCATGCATCGTGACGCTCACACGTGAGATGTCGTATGGGAATCTTGAAATAAATATTCTTCATTTAGCAAAGACCAGATTGGAGTGTAATTGAGTTCGTTGCATTATGGTGGAGAGGGCTCATCGCGCTTAGTTACCTTTAATATCTCGATTCTTATATTTTAAAAAATTATATTAATATTATTATAATTATAAAAATAAAATATTTTGATACATTTATCTTGACGTCGTCAGTTTTATCAACAAAAATACAAAAACAAAGAATAGAATAAATTTGATGTTTCAGTTTCTGGTAATGAACGATGTTGGTGATAGATAACAATGTCGCTAGGGGTCGCAAGTAGACAATGAGAGTATCAACGAGAGGTTAAGCCACTTGATAACTATGTCAAAGTAACTCTCACCTCTTGTCACCATTCTTCTCATCCACAAAAGTCATCCATGTCCATTAATAGCATCATCGTCCATTATCATCAACTGAAATATTAAAAAAAAATTATCATTTATTTTCATGTTTTGATTGGTAAAATCATCCATGTTATGATAAATAAATCTAAATGTTAATATAATATTTTAAAGATTAGATAATTAAATACTAAATATAGCTAGCTATAAGGGATAATATGTAATTAGTTTTGTTTAAAATGATCCCAATTACAAGAACGATTATGTGTGTTACACACGTGACACCCGTTGAAAAAAAAAAAGACTACAAAAATGATTGAGACAATCCCAATTAGAAAAGTAATCATGCTCTTTGTCGACTTTCTTACAATCATTGATATGGATAATATTCTTGCTTATATCAACCTTATTTGATTTGGTCTATGTATACAATAGGTCCGATGTGATTAAATGAAAAAATAAAATACATATATGAGAGCAGATGTGGGCTCAAACAATTATCTTACGACTGACTTGCATAAAAACATAAAAATCAAAATCGAATGAGATTCTCAATATGATATCTCTAACACTTAAATCAATAACCGATAATAGTGAAGTAAATTTAAAAAATCATAACTGATTTTTATTACGATGTCTCGAGTGGTCTTTTATAGCAGGTTAATCATATAAAATATTCTATGGTATTAATAGAATATTCTTCGCCTTTTCATTTTCTGGGTATAAGCAAAAGATTTATTGGACCTTGTTGATCAAGTTTTACCCTTTCATTATTGACGGTGTTACTAGTCGCTACTAGGGTAATATTTTCACTATCATATATATATATATATATACATATATTAAGTTCATTGTGTTTCATTGATACACATTACTAGTCATAGGAAATTGGACACACAACCATGCAATAAAAGAAGAGATCACTCTTTGTTCTACTCGTCCTGTCATGATCAAATCATTCTTACTCACAGTAAAATAAAGTCCCATCTCATTCAATTTTTTTTTTTGGGCATCTTTCTTCATTGTAGAAAAGAACACTTACATCTCTCTTCGATTATATCGTTAAGTGCTTCCAAACATACACCCATGAGATCAAATTTGATCGGTGCATAACAGGTGCCCACAAAAGCACCATCCTATATATCATCTTAGATTAGATTTTTCCATGTTGGTTTTTCGGACTATTTTTGTTTTGATCCTGAAACTTGTTCACATTAACCATCATATTCCCGTCGACTTCCACATCTGTATCAGGAAATGTGACGGATTCCTTCTCTACCTTTACGTTTCTTGAAACCCTGAAGGAGGTGCAAAGGCCTCTCCATGCTTCGTGCCAGCTGAAGAATCACTCGCCACTGCAAGTTGCATGTATGGAGACGGCTGTGTTCCTCATCACCACTCCATTTTGTAGGCGATTCCAAAAGCTCTGGAGCTAGGGTTTTGGATGCAGAATGCTCCCTGTCAAACTAGGTCACAATCGATGATGTTGTGGATGCTGCACTTCCGCAAATATCAATCTTCGTGAGTTCCCACGAGTCAGAAAGTTGCGATGCCGTTCACTTGGAAGACTATATAGTCCATATACCCATGTGGTTAGCAAATGAGTAAGAAACCAAAGCTGATCTCCAACACTCGTTATTCCGTCTTTCACTTGTTCATACAGTGAACAGGATGCTGAGTGAGGAGGTGGAGAAGAAGAATTCCACTCTTATCAGATCGGTCAACTGGTCGCCCCGAGATGAAAGGGAAGATGGCGTGGCATCGCCGCAGATCCAATCTGAGCAGGAATTCATTACCATGTCGGACGTCGTCTCTCTCTTAAATATCAATAGAAGAATCGGGAGCCGTATTTATTGATGAGCTGAAAGCTTTGTATACCAGACGAAGTTCCGAACAAAGAAACAAATGCTAATTGTCTTCATGGAAAAGAGATCATGTAGAACATGTAGAGCAGACAAAACTCATAAATGCAATTTGACTGCCTCGGTGAATGGCATATTGCTATCTTTTCACCAGCAGGCATACGATAGCGTACGACCTCGAAATTTGTAGTTTGGTCGGTCTTTTCCTCTCCGATTGGTTCCCTTTCTTTGTCACTAGTTCTTATTAGATGCCTCCACTTCGAGGTTTGAATTTTCTACTCATCATTAACTGAGATCCACTTTCATCGTAATAAAAGATGTTCTTCCGAACTCAAAAGAAAAAAATGCGGATTATATACTTGCAATGTCAATGATGGTCCCTTAAATATCTGATGTAGAAAAACAATAATAAGAGTTCATGTTGACTACTAGTAAACTACAACATCAAAAAACCTGTTCTCGAGGAGGAGGATTGCTTCCCAGTCCCTTTCATGTTATCTATTAGTTGCAAGTATTTGGAGTTTCTCTATCAATACTTTTGTATATTGTGTTTTGCACCTTTCTTCTTTCTTTCTTTTTTCTCTCTCTTTACTTTGAATTACTTGTCCACCAACAAAATGCTTGATGATAATAAATGGGTGGCGATTTCATCAGATACAGATCGTCCACTCACATGGTGATGAACACAAGTCTTTGTAAGGTAGGTCATCTAAAGGACAAAGTAGCCTTCTTCACATCAATTTGGAAGAGTCATAGACTAAAGAGTCGATTAGGTGTAACTTATTCTAAGATACAAAACTATTTTATCGAAAAGCTTTGACAGATGCATACACAAGCAAGAAATATCAAACAAAAAACTCAAGAAAAATCACTAGTCACATCAGTTCTTAGCACAAATGCTTCGGTAAGTTAGTCTTTGCTGGAGACACAAAGGTCATGGCAAATACTTGATTCCAGTCGAGCTAATTTGTGTTTTTGTATTAGATTTCTCC
>LVTN01002658.1:15000-31631 GCA_001649415.1 Musa itinerans
CTCGTGAGAACTCCTCTCAAGCTTTAAGTGTTAGTCTTGTTTAAGAGAGGAGTGAAGGGGGTTGTAAAAATTCTCTCCTAAACCTGTCAAAAGGAGAATCAAGTTATAAGGATAGTTGATCTTCACCCATTGAAGGAAGATCATTAGTGGATGCCGGTGGCCTCGACGGAAGAGAAATCGACGGAGTGGATGTAAGTCACGATGACCGAACCACTATAAAACTCGGTTTGTATTTCCATTCTTACAATTTATCTTTACTACAAACTGTCTTACCTGCTTTCTGTTTTCACTACGCTTACGAACGAAATTTGAAGTTATCTTTCCGATATTGGTTTTATCAAACGAAATTTTTTTTGAACCGACGTAATTTTATCCCTAACATGCTTTAGTATACATTGAAATGCATTATGACAATAATGGAATGCGTATCTTGCAATTCATTAGAATTCAAGTTAACCTAGAGGAGTCCGACGATATAATATAACTAATCAAAGCATAAAAATAACACTAACCTGTTTTGTTTTGTGATACTTGATACAATGACTAAAAATGACACTAACAATGACCGATAGCATCCGATTCTTTTTTATCTGAAAGTTCAGCGTCAGGCATTTTTTCCTCGTTACCAACTTGCTTTGAACCTTCTTTATCGTCACTGTTCTCTGGGACGTCAACCTTGTCAGTTGAATGCATTAGATCCGACGCTGTGGTTGATGGTCCTTCCACAGTGGTAGGAACCGGGGTGCTCGGTCTGCATTGCTTCTCAAGCATCATTTGCAGGTATCTTCCTTGCTCTTCAATTCTCAGCTGCAGATTCCTCTGAATCTGTGGCAGAAATCATATAGACAATTAGCTCTGTTAGTGAGTATTCACCTAAAACACTCTTCTCACATGTGCAACAGCAAAGACAGACAAACTGAACGCGTTAGCTTCGAGATTTACTGTGTCGCTAGAGAGTTGGCTATTCATTCCAGAATTCATCTGAGTGGTGGTGTACAAGCATCCCTAGATGCATTCAGCAAGATTTGGGATGTGTATATGGATCTAAATACCCTTTGGAGATCAGAAGACTATAAGTGAAAAATTTAGGAAACACAATTTGTACCATTTTGTTGCACAACTGAATCTAAACAAAGCAAAGCTATCCTGAGAGAAAATTGCAAAGGAATGGGGTTTAGGCTCTGTTAGTTGTATGGTTAAAGAGAAAATTGCTCCAAGATTCTTTTTTTTTTTTTTTTTACTCCAAGATAGTTCTTTGGTGGACATTACTAGGGTTTGAAAGAATGTAAATGACAGTTTTAGTTATTTACCTATATTTTCTAACCTAACCATGGTGAGATAGCAATAAGATACAGCAAGATCTCTGTTTTTTATTCTATAGAGAGGACCAAGCACATAAAATCAACATGAAGTATGCAAGATTATTTATGTAGTAAAATAAGGAAAGATATGCAATCAACCAACAACCACCAAGTATAATTATCCAAGAACCCAAAGACATGGTCTAAGTAGGGGCAATATCATATATAGCCTTCATTAGTAATACAAATTTTTATGTATGCCCCTCCAGAGTTGCAAGTATCAGGGATGGCCTTTTGAACGTAAATTGTCATATATGTCCACTGCAGTCGTTTGTACATCCAATGGTCCAGAGTGAAATTGAAGTTGAATTGAGGTTTGACTTGGATTCATTCATAGATCGCCTGACCCTTGACTCAGTTGATTATAGTTTCTTTTTTTCTAATTGAGCATTGTTATATACCACGATAAGGGATTATACTTAATGGACTTTGGAAGGCTATGATCTTGATCCCACAGAACAAAACATTTCTCAGCATGTTTGGCCTGATTTATCAAATATTCTTATCGGGCCTAATAGTAGGTAACTAAGCGTTCATGAAAATCCAAAAGGATACTCTTGAAAGTTTAATAACTTTAGGAGGATATTTATGGTATTCGCAACTTCACAGGGCTTTTGTAAATTATGAAAAGTTGGTAATGAGAAGAGTCCTCGTATGGTGACATAGGCAATAGCTGGATCAAGGAAATGTGAGCAAAAGTCATCATATCCTATAAGAAAGTCCTAGACAGCATAGACATATTTGCACAATCTTATCGATACTATGAATTGCATGTAGTTGAATACTGCTAATGCAAACACACTTATATCCTATAAAAGAGTCCTAGATGGCATGCACAATCTTATTAATACTATGAATTGCATGTAGTTGAATACTGCTAATGCAAACACACCAAAGAAATAAGTAACATAAATAGAACAAGCTTAGCTTTTGTTTCTGAAAAAACTACAAGAAATGTCTTTATGAGTGAAAATGTGGAAATTTGCAATCTATATGATAAAATTTGAAGAAAATTAGTCACAATACAGCTCGATAACAGACCATGAGTACAAATAAAAATATGTTCACAAACTACCTAATTGTTCTACAGGAGATGAATTCTAGAAAATGACAACTCAGCTCAATAACAAACCATGAAATTCTTTCAAGGCATTTCTTAACGAACAATATTTTAAAGCCTAAGATTAAGCTTAGAAAAGGCATCAGGTGTCAAGCTTGACTATAACACGACCATACAAATTGTACCTCAAGTTGCTCATGGAGCTGTTTCTGAACTTCCATTTGCAGTTGCAGAGCTTCAGTAAGGTCAAAACTCCTGACATTGGAATGCCACAACATTAAATATCCAACCAACCATAGTGCAACCTACTGAACAGAACTTAGAAGGCAAGATCAAGCCTTCCAAGTTGAAGCTTTAGTATCAAGAACAATTATCTGTAACTATGAACGGACTAAAATTGGTGAATTTCCTTAAGATGAAAAATAGTGAGATGCTTCACTGTAAAACAGGAATACCAACACATAACCGCTCGATCAATATATACTCAAGATCAAAACAATGAATCTGTTGTATATCTGGTTCATATTCATATCAGTTTTAAACAAATATTGCTCAAAATTTTAGTATTTGTTCGATATCCATATCTGAATTCATATCAGTCGATTAAAAATGAATGCAGATATAGTTTATTTACTATCCGATCTGTACCTTATCCATTTCACCCCAGATAGAAGACATCAAATAGTTCATAAGAGAAGGATATTTATGCACATAAAAATAGAAATGGTTTGTACTCAAATTCAAAATGTTTCATACACAAGTAGTCAAGGAATATTAACTTAACTCCAAAGTAAATGTCAGGACCAGCATCCGATATGCAAAATTCAAAGACAGTAATAAGACTCAACAATATATTCCCAAGGCCAATGAAAACTCAACCAAATAAATCCAAAATCATTAGAGCCCATTGTCAAATGGTTACTTGCATCAAGGTTTTCTCTTTTATTTTCTTTTCTTTAAGTATTCGAATCAAGTTTAAGTTAACCTTGAAGATATACCTTAATAATATTTCATAATTTGCTGCAAATATGTACACTACACCACAGTGTTTCACTCAAGATACTTAGGCATAGTGACTGTAACTTTATGTATTCAAGTAAGGTGATTGAGTGACTTTATTTGGATGTCTAACAACCATAGCGTTTAGCATTGTTAAAAAAGACAATAAACTAATAGTATTGGTTTGACTCTTAAGAACAATATAGCAAGAGTTAGTTAAAAGATAGTAGAAACATATATGGGCAAAATTTCTCATTAAATTATAGTCAACTCACGTCTTGAGGTCTAGAGAAGGGATTTCTTCCTTCAAAGTGATCTTCTTGTTGAATATCTCTGCTTGAATTAAAACAAATGTTATAGTCTCTTCCGGCTAATGTTACAAAAAGAGCTGAAGCTACTGAAATTCATTAAAGGATTTATACAAAAGCAAAGAAAGATATTAGTGCTGCAGACAAAATAGTTGTCAATGAATAAAAAACTGTTGATCCCTAGATGTGTATTTGCTTCATCAATGATACAAAGCAAAAAAGTGAAAAAGGAAACATCAATAACAGTATAACATAAAGTTTGTGGAGGAAATGAATGCCATATCCAACTCTACTTACCTTCCGAAGAGTCTGGCCTGTGCCGAGCTGTTCTGTATTTCTGAAATGTAAAAAAAATAATAAAACAATTAAAACGCAGAGAAAGAAATGTCACACCAACTGAAGGAATACAACAAAAAAAACCAGGGACCTGGAGGTGGCTCTTAACATGGTATATTGTCAAGCCTTCCATTTTCATGAGCTTCAGCACACCTTTAGGAGTTGCTTCTGAAAGTCAAGATCAATAACAGGTCAACTGATAAATAAATATGGTATGGCCATTAAAAGAAAGGGCAGCATACTTTCACTCCCCCCAAGCTGGTTGACAGCATCTACAAAGCATTCATGAAGCTCCGGAGTCCAGCGCATGCGTGGCTTGGCTGCATTAGTCGCAGCAGATGACGAACTAATAACAGCACAAGTCTCTCCTGAATTAGATGGAACAGAATGATGGATTGGTGGCTCATGCACTGATATATTAGGTGCAGATTGAGTTGTTGAGTATACAACCTATATGACAACCAAAAATATTAATCAGAAGTAAAAAAACACAATCGTAAATAAGTTTACAATGACAACTACTTGAAACATAATTGTTATTGCCTCTAGAACACTCGCACGTAATGCTAGTAGTTGTCCACCTTAATTTTTCAATTGTCGGATTTGGGCTGCCTACTAAAATGTCCTGTAGCACACGTAATTTACAATATGATTATCCTTCTTATGATAAATTCAGATGGTACCATCTTCCATCTGCTTGAAACAAGAGAATTGTAGCCAACAACCAAGAAGTGTCAATTATCTAGCAAAATCCACGTTATCATAGTAAGATTGTTCCTTTCAACCTAGGTGATCAGGATTTGAGTCATGAAACTCACTTCTCTGGTTATGGTAGTAAGGCTACATAATTTGACCCTCCCCATATCCTACATTAGCAATAACCTTGTGCATTATGTTTGCCCCTTTTATGTAATAGCAAATACGATTGAACTTGTATAGTTCTGGGTATGGACATTGATTAAGAAACAAGGAGAAAAGGCGGATAGTCTTGAACAAACTTTTGCAATATAATACAAATGAAATTCACAATTAAATGCAATATACATACCTTTGGCTGAGATTCAATAGCAGTTGTCTCATTAAGAATTTCCTTCCAATCTTCATCTATTATATCTGTCCACCACTCATTTTGTTTACTAAGATCATCAGAAACCATGGCAGAATTGCTTGGCATTTGATTGCCCACACCAATGTTATTGTCTGTAAAATCAAGAATGTTATCTACTGCATCTGGGCACCAGGCTACTTCAGTGGACTGTCTAGGAAAATTAGTTGTGATAGGTTGAATTGTTCCTGTACATGATGGATTAGCTGGATGCAAAGAGACTCCAACTCTCGGTGATTGTGTAGCAAACAGAGGATGCCCCTCGTCAAGTGAAAAGGAAGACCCATTAAGTTCTGAAGAAAATCCTGAAGGGGATGAATACAGAGATCCAACAATCCCACCATCAGAGATAAATGGAGTATGGTGAGAAGCCAGTGCGATGTTTCTTATTTCCCTCTCCACATAAACTTGTTGTAAGTCTGTCAGCTTAGGAAATTTCTCTTCTGAGGGGGTCGGTAAAACAGGTAAAGATGATGACATAAGTCCATAACTTCCATTTCTTTCCATTCACAGATTTCCTGCAAATAATTGATCTCTTAAATAAGGATGATGCCCAGAAATAACTTTTTTTGCTCACTAATAACTTGCAAAAGTTAAGCCTCCTCCAGTTTCAGAACCTTCCAGGAAAGGTGATGTTGTATTACAACTAGAACTAGTAATAACATAAATATACGTGTGTGTTTGTGTCTATATATAGAGACTACTAAGCATTTAGTCAACTCACCTAATATGCCTATAACACTATTATCTCGAAATCAAAGTATAGTTCATCAACGAAAACGAAACAACCAATCAACATATTAAAACCACTATTCTGTCAAGTGAATACAACATCCACAATCCAGATGAAGCGGAAGGAACAAAAACATTACGAACATGTATGCACAACTGAAACATGAAGATTACATGAAGAGGATGGGAAAATTCGAAATCGAAAAGGGGACATCTACACGCTACCTAAACAAAACCTAACAATCTTTGCACGTAAATTGAAGGAAAACTAGAAAATTCATCGACAGAACTAATTTTTCGAGATTGTCCATAGAAACCCAAGAACTCGAAATGGGATTTCCAGCCACGACCGAATTAACCGAACGGGACCGAACAAGATAATAAAAAAGAGCATTAGTTGCCCAAATCGGCTTGGGTATCACCTCCTCGAGGGGCCGAAAGGGGGAAGAAATAGCTGCCACCGGAGACGTAGGGGCGAAGGCCTTGGGCGGAGAACGAGGGAGGCAAAGGATTCCGGTGGCCAGACGAGACACGCAGCCGTCGCAACCCTCTAGAGAGAGGAAACTTCCATCTTAGCTTCCACAACAAACCATCAAAACTGATTTGTACCCTCCGCTACTTTACCTGCACTAGTTGACCACGTGGGCGTCGTTCCCCTGTGCGGACCCCGCTGCGCAAGCGTCGGCTCGTCCAATCACGACACCGGGAAAAGAAACGAGGAGTCGGAGTCGACGTTGTTCGAACATTGAGGATAACCAAACACAGAATCCGGAAGTGTTTGGAAGCACCTTTGCGGAGGGGAGGGGAACATACCACAAATGGAAATGAACTTTAAACTGACTCCACGATCCACGTGTCTTACAATTGCGGTCAATCAATGGAGGGAGATTAAATTGATCCGGCGTTAGCATGTCGCTAAGCCAAATTAACTATTTAACCTGAATTTAAATATGGAGCTGTTGTACTGACAAACATCGGCAGTACCAAATTGTACTGAGGACTTCGCGTGAGGCATCATAACATTTGGATTCGTTTTGTCCTCGCCGACAAAAAGCTAATCCGCACTGCACTAGATTCTGCTGCGGTACGCACACGAAGGCAAAGAATTTATCCACCCGCATGAACATTAACGGAAGTAAATCTAATTAATTAATTAGTGGATAATCATCCCATTTTTCTATCAGAGCGAAGTCTCCGAAGTAGGGGAGGTGACTGCATCCGGAAGGATGGTTAGGGGGTAGGACTGTAATTCTCATCGAAGCCAGGGTGAAAAGGGGAAATGTAAAGAAGGCGCACTGGAGTCGGTTGGCTTCAGTGCGCCCCAAAGGCCGCCCGCGGTCGTCCATGTCGGCCCTTCGCACTGCCGAAAGAGCCCGCGCGCGGCTCTCCCTGCGCTCTCGTCGCACGAGCTTCTCGTGTACGCGATCCTCCTTTCATCGTCCCTCGTCCGTTCCTCGTCGGCACATGACTGTCACGCGACACTCCTCGAGACTTCGATTTGACGCAGCGGTCACCGGCATCGGCTGCCTTCGGGAACACGCCCACATTGCTCTTTCGAAGGCTCTCTTCCGTCCCTGCGGGAGAGTGGGGTGGGGAAGGTGAGGTAGGATGGCCAGTGACGCTGGAAAGGAGGATCCGGACTGACCTGGAGGAGCACCTTACTAAGAGGATTTCAATGCATGCTCTCCGCTTCTTCACTTGAACCTGTATTCCATGTTTCTCTCTTGCATCTTTCATCTTCAAAGTAGGACTACATGACCTCCTAGTTTATCCATCATGGAAAGGAGAAGACGGCCACAAATGCTTAGTTGCACATGACACTGGAATTGAATTTTCATGCTGTTCGTCTTTATATATTAGGATAGGAGTGCTCACGGTGTTTTTGAACTATAAATTCGGCTCGAGCATTAGCTACTCTAAACGTGTATCATCGATCTTGAAATTACAAAGCACCGCAAGCATCCGTCATCTGAGTGCTTCTTCAGCAACATGTTGCCTTCTTTAACTTGGATGACAATGGGAGTTGTGTACGCTTGAGAAACCTACGTAGGTATAATACATATTAGATTGTTGTCTTCTTTGACTTGGATGATAATGGGAGTTGTGTACGCTTGGGAAACGTATGCAGGTATGAAACATATTAGATTATGCCATTTGTCTTATAAGAGAAGAAAGGAAATCCATAGACTTCTCGTTTCTTGATCGAAACTAAGACAACAGTTTCATGGGCCATCGGTTTCAACCTTATGTTGCTTATGGCAATCCTTATTAATGGATTTATGAGCCATCCATCTCTTCGAGTAAGTTCATCAGAGAAGTTGGAGAAATGATATCCATGTATCCCAATATTGTTGAGAGAGAGAGAGAGAGAGAGAGAGATTTCATAGAGAAGTTTAAGAAAGAGAAGAAACGAGACGGAACAAGCAAAAAAAAAAAAAGACAATGTTATGCTCTCGGTAGAAATCTTTCTCTAACACCCTTGTGCTGTTCCTGGCTTAGGGTTCTTGGGGTTGTAAAGGATCTTATGTATAACCCTAAATTAATAATTTTCTATTTCTAATCAAACATAGATTTATAATTCAACTCAAACTCTTAATTAAATTTAAATTATATCTCTAATATCTTCTATTAATTTTTTTTTCTAGAGCTATAATTCAACTCAAACTCCTAATTAAATTTAAATTATATCTCTAATATCCTCCCTTAATTTAATTATTTCTTGAACCTCTAAGTTATTGTCGTAAGTGTTCAAACGCTTCGGTCTTCAAACATTTTTATTTTTTGTAAAGGATAAGTCGCAAAGGTTGTATTCGAGCTTAGAACCTTGCAATATATCATCAAATTTTTCATAAGCTCTATAAAGATATTTACAACTTGATCTTCAATCCTATAATACTCCATCTCGATTATTTTATTCTTCATTTGATGTCTTAGGACATAATCTCTCGTATCAATATGCTTGATTTTACCATGATTGGTTAGATTTTTATATAATTTTAAGGCTAGAGAATTATCATAAAAAATATCATGAAATTACTCCAGTAACTAAAACAAAAATATAACCAAATATGCTATTCACATTGTCAAGATTATCTACATAGTCACTCTTAGTAAATCAATCAAATAAAAAAAATTATTATAAAAAATATCAAGATCTCGAGTTTCAATTAGATAACGTAGGATCCTCTTTGATGCTTGAAGTTAAAATATTCGATTCTACATATGACTATTGATCAAACTGATTTTATGTATAATATTTGGTCTGATTGTAATTAAGTATATAAGACTTCCCACAATCTATCTGTAAAAGTATTATCAACCTTTTTTGTTTCAATCATATAGAGCTTCAAACCTATTTCAACTTGTCACGACCCGAGTCTGATAAGCCAACTGGCCAATAACTCCATTTTGGTCCTTCAATCACGGACCAAAATGCTTAAGCGGGAGTTAACGTAGTACACTTATCAGGCCCATATATGCCAATCATACACATTCCCCACTTCCGATGTGGGACTAATGGGATGTTACAATATCCCCAACTTAATTAGCTTGACGTCCTCGTCAAGGTCTGACATAACCCAGATCGAACCCTAGCATAGTGCATGTGAGGGTTTAACTCAGTGGTGGCTCCACGCCGTGATGAGTTCTCGACTCCATCCACGGGTAGCCCTTTCCTACTCGAGCCTTCTCACCCTGCCCAAATGCTAGGTCGGCTCTGATACCAAATGTCACGACCCGAGTCTGATAAGCCAACTGGCCAATAACTCCATTTTGGTCCTTCAATCACGGACCAAAATGCTTAAGCGGGAGTTAACGTAGTACACTTATCAGGCCCATATATGCCAATCATACACATTCCCCACTTCCGATGTGGGACTAATGGGATGTTACACAACTAGAGTATTATCAGGCTTCCTTTTATCAATCTTGAATCTT
The DNA here is from genome assembly GCA_001649415.1 of Musa itinerans. Lineage (NCBI taxonomy): Eukaryota > Viridiplantae > Streptophyta > Magnoliopsida > Zingiberales > Musaceae > Musa > Musa itinerans. The sequence goes on from LVTN01002658.1 coordinate 24,838, forward strand.
TCAAGAATCTCACTGGTGTACTTTTTCTTAGAGAGAAATTTTTTTATATCTTGTTGCATCTTGTTGCTTAATTTTAATCTCGAGATAATATATCATCAATTCAAGTTAGTCATACCAAATTCTTTTTTCATAAAAGATTAAAACTTATGAATCATGTCAGCATCATTACTAGTATAAATTACGTCATTGATATATAAGCAAACAATTAATATCCTCCTTGTCTCTTCATATTTTACAAATAAAGTACGCTCGTAAGATAATTTTTCAAATCCATATGTCTCAAAATATGCATTAATATGGCTATATTAGGCTCTGGGTACTTGCTTTAGATCATATAATATTTTTTTAATCTATATACTTTATTTTTAATCTACATAAACTTCTTATTGTAACTATAAAAAAGTTATTAATATCTAATAGAAAATACTAACCTCATTGTCTTTTGTCTAGCGACTATTGCAAACACCTCATTATAGTCAATCCTCCTTTTCTATTTATAACTTTTTGCAACTAGTCGATATCTCAATAGTGTCATTGTTTTTTTTTATTTTTTATCTCAAAGGTGACTAGATCACCATTTGCAAATAATACAAGGTGATCTAGGATATTATTAATTTCTTCAACATCTACAAAATCATGAAGATCCGTAACATAATCTTTCATCTATCATGGTTGTCTTCTAAATTTCTTATAAGTTATAGGAGCTAATATATATTATGATATTAAGGATTTTTTTGAAGTTGATGGGCTTCAAAAATCTTTAGGTAAGGAAGGAGATGCTCTCGATGTTCTAGGCTCATCAACTATTTGTCCAACTACATCTTCATTATCTATATTTTTTAAGTTAATCGAAACATATTTTCCTATAACTATAATCTTTTTTAAAGTTTTTTATTCATAAAAAACTAATATTTTTATTAATTATAATTTTATTAATGATGGGATTATAGTTACTAATTATAATTTTTTCATAAAAAAAATTTCAATGTAGCCCAAAAATATATAGGTTTCTACTTTATCATCCAGTTTTTTTTTTCTCTTATTTGGAACGTGAGCATATGCAACATAATCAAAAACTCTAAGATGACTAACATCAGGCTTCTTCGGGTGTTATATTTATATTTTCTGAGAAATATAATTTTAAAACATATATACTTCAAAATGCAACTTCAACCTAAAAAATCTTAGATAATGATTTGATTTTCAATGTACTTCTGACCATGTTTATGTAACATCATTTTGCTATAGAGTATATGCTGTAAGTAATTGTCTCTTATAACATGATTTTATAAGATCTATTAAAATCATTTGAAGTAAGTTCACTATCGCTATTGGTTCTCAAAACCTTAATATAACAATCGCGTTCTTTTTCAACCAAAGATTTAAATTATTAAAAAATATAGAAATCTTCATATGTTTTAATAAAATACATCCAAAATTTTATATTGAATTCATCAATAAAAGTGAAAAAAACACATATTTTTTTGTTACCAAATAAAGTTGGATCAATCGGCCATAGATATCTGAATGCATAACTTCCAATGACTTTCTAGTTTTTCTATAATTATTTTTGAAAAAAAAAGGTGACGATGTTGCTTTTGTATAATATATTCTTCACATGTTCTATCAAGATGGTTAATTATAGAAAATCTTATGACCATCTTTTTCTCATACAAGATTTTTAAGCTATAAAAATATAGATAATCAAACCACAAATGTCATAAACAAGATTCACCTTTAATGAATTGAAATAAGAATAAGAATGATTACCAATATGAATATTCAAAGAAAATATCCTATTTTTGGTATCTCAACCATAGTAATAATTCGACTTTTATCATCCTCAATTTTGTAAATATGATTTTTTAGATTGATTTGGTAAACTTTTTCTACTAGTTGTCCTATGCTCAATTAATTATTTTTCAATTTAGGCATATAAAAACATTAGCAATATATGTAGGACGATCATCCTTTATTCTAATTTTTTTTTTTATCATATCTTTAGTGTCATCTCCAAATTTCACTTTTGAAATAGATATTCACCTAACTCAAAGGAAAGACTTCTATTTCTTATAATTGTTAACTTGTGTCTAAATACCATGTACTATCAAAAAAAAATTTATAGTATATTGCAAGCCCATAAAAGTTTTTACATGTCTCTTTATTTGAGATTCTTAAAACATTCATAACTTTAAGGACCATAATTATTATAATTATAACATTAAATTTAAGATTTATTTGTGTATTATAATATCCATATGGTCCTTCACCATGTTCATGGCCTTTAAAGTAACTTCTACATGACCTTTGTTGATATTTTGATTTTAGTTTTTTTTTTATTAGTGCCTCTGCCGCTAAATTATTATCTCTAACTCTATCTCTTTGGTAATCATGGTTTAATATTTTTTTTATAGAGCTTGCTTATGCATATTTATAGAACTCATTGATGTTCATTTTCTCAAAATCTTTAGACTCTTCAATAATATATTGATATGCTTAAACTTAGATACTAGCAATCTAAAAATATTTTTAATAATTATAGCATTGCTAATCTCTTCATTATTGATTTCATCTATTTTGTGATGGTCTGAGGGAACAATAATCCGAGATAGATTTAGTCGGATTCATCTCTAAACTTTTAAGCTCTGATCTCAATGCCGATAAACATGCTTTATTCACCTTAGTTATGTTTTGATAAATCTTCTTAGGGGTAGATCAAGTATTATATGAAGTTTGGACAATAGAGATTTTTTTTAAAGATAATAGGTTCTATTGCTCGATGAATGATATTTTTTCTATGATCTCTCAACTCAACCTTCTGATTTAGAGATTGAATTCTTCTTTTTCTTTGCTAGACTTTGCAAAACTTTTTGCCAATAATATATCAAATATCTTAATATTTAAAAAATACTTTTATCTGGATGCTCTAGAGATCATAGTTCTAGGAAATTAAGATGATAAATTATATTGTTAAAGAAAGTTATATGGATGATCATCTTATTGATATTATGAGCGATGTTGAAGAAACCTTCTATTTATAATTTCTTTCTCCTTGAGTTTTCTCTCTCTATATAATTTCTTTTTTCTCGAGATTTTTCTATTAATAAATTTTCTTTCCTTGAGTTTTCTCGCTTTAAATTCTCTTGTTTTAAATAGTCATATTTCTTCTCTCTCTAAATATTCATATTTTGACTCTACATAGTGTTTTGTTTTTCTCCCTCTCTCTCAAACAGATCTTGACAACACCTCGTTGGGCAACAACCATGTTGGTGCTATTCTTTCTTTTCCTCTCTTCGTTTCTTTGCTATGAATGAGACGAGATCACTTTAATTTATAAGATTAAATAGAAGTTTGACTCCTTTTTGAATAATTATTAATCGTCAATAACTTAACTTAGGACTCTTATCTAATCATACTTTTTTTTATTTAAATTTAAATTCTATTATCTAACAAATATTCACTAGAGAAAGGAGGAATCTTACCATAACCAATGGCTGGCTTCTAAGAGCCATTACAACTAAATATCTTCGGCTGATTTGTAAAACCCAAAATGAGACTACCTTTGACGGAGTGAAGAGTTCCTCGGACTCTATTATATGCCCTGTTGTCATAAAGAAATGTGTTTGAAGGGTATATAGGGACATGCCAAATTTTTCTAACCATGAATGTTTTAAGCTTAACAACTGATAGATCCTTTTCTGTGCAAGAAAGTTGAGGTGGAGTAAAAAGTTTCATTTTAAGATCCGATGATGGTTCATGCTTTCTAACAATTGGTGGTCTGAGCTATTGGCAATCAAAATAGGAATGGAGCTGATAAGACCATGAGATCTTATCGTGGAAGAAATTAGAGAAAATGGGATGCTCTGATACCAAATGATAAGATCCTAAGGTCTTATCGTGGAAGAAATGGGAGAATAGGGAATGATCACTTCGAGAGGATCGACCTTCCTGATCACTTTGAGGGGATCAATCTACTACGATTTATCCACATATTGGAATAACATTTCATTGTCTAATTGATTAATTGGTTGATTAATTAATTCATTCATTCAAAAGAAAATATTACATCACTATTTATAGAGTTCCACCTAAGGTCAATTAGGACTTGGACTATTAATAATAATTAAATATTAAATAAATCTCTATCCGATTTTAACTGAATTAAATAGACTTAATAAATAATTAAAATAAATAGACTCAATAAATATTATTTAAAACCTCAACAAAAGAATCCTAACATGAGCATGCGATCGAGGAAAGCATCACATACTTATCAACGAGGAAGAGCCTCCAAGATGTCTACTGAACTACTTGAGAAGTATTTGATTTCAATTTTGTGGTTTGTAATTTTTATCATATATTTAGGGAAGGAAATATAAATGCTAAGTGACATTTCTTCCGAGCCTTCTTATTTTTGAATGATGATTTATTTTTTATGTTCCAATGAATATTATTTAGGATATAATATGTCCATATAGTAATTTAATTTTACTTTTGAAAAAAAAATATTTTTTTTATCATTCAGATAAATAAATTATTTTTTTTAATATTTTTATCGATAAAACTAGACGAAATATATCTTTCGTAATTATATTTATCTACAATTATGAAATCAGTAATTATATTTTTCGTAATGGCATCTGTTGCCAAACAAAAGAAATAAATTTTGCTGTAATTAAAATGGTAGAATATATAGGTAAAGATAATATTATCACTCATGCGGGTATTCAATACTTGCATTCGGAATCGGTTCGTGTCGAATCTCGCATTATATAGATGAAATAGATGCAAAATATCTCGAGGTAACGAGAAACCGGAGTCACAATTCCAAGAGTGGTGGAGAGATCCGGATCGTTGTGATGCGCGGCGTCGCGTCCCCAAATCAAACGCGTGACGACCCCGACCGAGTGTAGTAGCATAGACTCGAAGAAGCGAAGACGCGGATGGTTTCATGGAATCCCAAGAACGGCAGCGGGAGGAAAGCCTCTGTTCCCAATCCCCTCTCCGTTCCTCGATCGAAGCCCTACACCTTTCTCCGATTCCCGCCTCGCTGGGACTGGCGTTCGTCTGCGCCTCCCTTGTCCTTGTCCGATCGCAAACCCTCAAACCTCTCTCCACCGCCATCAAGCTCGCCGACAGCGCCATCAAGGGCACCGAAGCCCTCGGGCTTCTCCACTCGCCTTCGCCCCAGTCGGTCTTTGTCGCCACCAAGGCCCTCGTGAAGAGCTACAAGGCCTCCAAGCTCCTCCATCCGTCCAAATCCCACCCTAAGATTCCTTCCGTTGTGGCGGCGAGGCTCAAAGCTTGCCTCGGCGCCGTCAGCCTGCTCGGCTACGCGAAATCCCCATCCGTCGCTGATGGTTTGCTGGGGATAGGGTTCCTGAAAGGTGGATACAAGGTTTCGAAGAACACTGCCAAGGTTCTTGAAGGGTTCGCGGGTTTTCAATTGAATTCAGCGCTCAGAGATGGCATCGATGCGTTGGGACTGCTGGTTAAGGCTGCGACGGTGGGGAGAGAGATTAAGCGCTGGCTTTCGATCGAGTGGCGCACGAGGAATCGGCGCGTCTGTCTCTTTCTGAGAGCTGATTTGAAGCATGGGGTTCGTTTGAGCTACAGAAGATTGGATTTTGATGGCATTCGTGGATGTACAAGAGTTTTCTACTCGGAGCCATTTCCTTTATGGGAGGCAGCTGTGATCGGTGAGATGGCTGTAGCTTTCCATCCGTCTGAATTGCTTTGCCTGTCAATTCCTGTAAATGAGGTAATCCCAACGAAATCAATGTAGCTGCTGTATGATGGTTATCTTGTCTGTAGTCGCAAAGTAGTCGATGCTTATCTTGTGTCTCAGGCTTGTAAACTTGTATAACTGATAACTGAAAGTTTTGCTGCAAATTATTTTAATCATGGCTTATAATCTTCTCCATAATTTTTTTGACAGCCACTGAGTTCATTGGAGAGGGCATTGCTTAGATTTTGGAGATTGATTTATACTGTAATAGAGTATTGCCTTTGTATGATATTGAATTATGACTAGCTATGCTCTTATTTTACCTAAGGTCCAATGAGGAAAATTCTCACCATTTGAGCTAATGCTTTCTTCAAAGCGGAGTCGATTTGAGTAGTTGAGTAGAATGTCGTTTGGATGAGAAAAGTTGTAGAACTTTTTAACATGGTAAGCGGTGCATAAATGGAACTTGTGATCATTAGGTAACCTAACATCCTGAAAGCAACAAAAACATCATCATGATTGCCAAACGAGCGATGCCTTCTATTGCTAGTTTGAAAATTGGCGTGGCATAATCTCCAAAGTAATATTTACCCTACACCAACTGTACCACCAGCCTTTTCCTTTTTCTTTCTCGGATTTAGATGTCTCATGTCACTTGAGTAAATTTTTACCCTAGACCAACTTCACCACCAGCCTTTTTCTTTCTCAGATTGCTGAGCGATACATCTAATGAAACGTGGGCAACATGGAGCCTAGTGCCTCAGTAAGCTGTCGGTTTGGTAACATGATTGAGGGTTTTTCACTTGGAAGCCAAGCCAGAACTGGGATGAGGTGTTCGAAGATGTTAGATAGGTTCTGCGGTCATCGTGCTTTCCTATCTGACCATTTCGGATAAATGATGTGGTCTATTTGGCTTTGGTAACTAATTAGCTTCCTCCCGTTGCAGGATAAAACAAGTAACTATGACCTCTGCTTCTATCTTCTATTCTTAATTTTGACTTTCCTAATATGTTCAGGGTCTGCTTTTGGTGCTCTACTTTGCTCACCTTTGCTGTTGAGCCTAAAC
>LVTN01002659.1:0-29818 GCA_001649415.1 Musa itinerans
CATCATCAAAATCCGAGATTCAACAAATCTTACGAGAGCTATTAAGTATCAATAGAGGATCATCCGCTCTCGATATCAGGAGAGGAATATCTCGTGTATTCTTGCTTAGACAAATCCTTGGCCAAGGTCATTCGAATTGAGAGAGAAAGAGTTTTGTAGGAGAATCCGATTAGAGCGATACTTGAGGAGAAACCGTATAGGCCTGATAGCACCATGCCCGGTATATGGTCTCTGGGATATTAGATGGATGAGGGACTATAGGTATACGGTAATTGAGGACAGATAGGTCCAAAGGATTAGATTCTCCTATATCGTCTAGGGACTACGGCATAGTAGCCTAGTTCGTCTATAATCGATGAGTTGAGTGAATTATTATGGAGATAATAATTCATTGAGCCAAAATGAGTTCTGATATGTATGACTCATAGCTAGCTTGATATTGGGCTTAGAGGGTCACATAGATATGGTAGGTGTTACGACGAGTAGAGGTTCAGATATGAGATATTTGCTAGAGCTCCTATCTTATTGGAAATCCAATAAGCCCATAAATTATTAGATCATATGGATAATATCCAATAAGAGCTAATAAAAGATTATTGGGTAGAGACCTACTAATCTAAGAGGCTTGGGTAATTGGATAGAGATCCATTACCCAATAGGGCAAGATCCATTAGGGTTAACTAGAAGCCTCTATAAATATGAGGGAACTAAAGGCCCATAGGTTCTGGCTACTAAGTTGTCACCTCCTATTCTCCTCTCCCCTTCTCCTCAGATAACAAGCCTGGAGATTTGAGGAGCGTCGTTGCAGCCCTGCTGTGTGGATCACCGCTAGAGAGGATGACGCTTGACCTCCTTCATCCATTTCTACAGATCTACAAGGATTCAGGGATATACAATCTCCCTAGGTAAAACACAATCTTTCATATACGTAGTTTTAGGTTTTATAGATTTTGCACACCAATCTTCACACGATGACGAACATATATTGAAAATTTTGGGGTTTTTGTTTTATGTTCTTCCACTGCTCTTGTGATGTCGCCCCTAGATTTCTCAACACTACGTACTTCATGTTACGAGCGATCACTATATTAAGGATATATGTGATTTTCTCCGCTGTGAAAATAATTCTCAATTTGCAGAGCCAATCCATATAATTCAAACTAGTGAGGCAGTTGACATCAAATATGCCACGTAGGGGATTTGTTTTTGAAAATAAAAATGTAGCAGAAATAAATAACATACAGATTTTACAGAAAAATAAACAAATAAAATATGGACTTCTATCTTAATCTACTCCCACTATTTTTCTAGTGAGTCACACGACACCCTCGGCACGTGAAACGGAAGTCTCCGGTAGACTTCTAGTGGGAATCAGGATCCAATCAACGTCTTAGTGTAACTTCGAGGGACTCAACCAATTACACTAAGTTCAAAATGTAGGCAACTCTTGTCGATCACAACTCCTTATGATTCCTGTCCTGTTCGGCCTCCGAACCATCATGGCCTCGAGGGACTCGACCAACCATAATGTTTGGTTAAGCCAACACCTTCATTACAAGATAAGTCTAATTCAATGATATACCCTCGAGGGACCCGACCAAGCATATCATGTCCTGGGGTCATCGGTGACATCTCTATATCATAGGCAAGATAACGATTCGCGATATAGGTAAGCCTCGAGGGACTCGACCAACTCAACTTACATCGGGAATCGGTCCCTACCTATAACGATAGAAGGTCACGTAGGTTAATCTAATTACCTCACATTTACCAACTTAATATTATTAAGAGAGGGGATTTTGATTCGGTCTCCTAATGTAATGTGTCACACACATACATATTTAATATATATGTACATCACATGCAAATATATATACATATCTAGTAGGTGTATAATCAATCACATCATATGAGCAATCATACCACATGATCATTGACCACATCCTAATATGATCAGGCCCAAGAGAGTGAGCTTGATCACTCACATCAAGGTCTATGTGTGCAATAGCGTATCTCCATGCCCTACGATCATTCATCTCATCCTCGTCAGTTCCGTTGGGATCTCGACACATCCGCTATCGCTCCCATGCTCCCGCTGCGCCTCCTTATGTAATTACAACTTAATCACAGGCACATAGGCCTGACCATAAATGAGAAATAAATTGGAGGCTCACAGGCCCCAATAATAATAATAATTACATCACACGTATACACACATCACATGATCCATGATCATCCGTCCACATCATACATCATATATACACATCACCATGTAGAACTACTAGATAATAATAATTAATTAAACTATTTTAATTAATTATATGTAGTATTTTGGGAACCCTACTATAGGGTGCCCTACCAGGTAGTTCCTTCTTAAGCAAGGAAATATTACCATATAGAGACTCCCCGAAAATCAGGAATCCTAGGCCACTGGACTGCCTTGCGTGGCTAGGAAACCCTAGCCACCAAGGAGTCCCTTGCAGCTAGGAAACTATGGCTATAGGGCTGCAATGGGCTGCCATGAGCTGCAAGTGCCCCATGCGCCTAGAACTCTTGGTCGCTTAGGCAACCCCTGTGGCCAAGAAACCCTAGCCGCCATGGGTGCCCCTTGCAGCTAGGAAACCTGGTTGCAAGGGCTGCTATGCAGCAGGTTGAGTGCAGCCATGCTGCTCTCGTTCCTGCTGCTTTTGGCCAAGCCTAGAGTAGTAAATTGGAGCTCTTGGCCAAGGCTGCAAGCAGCCTTTGACCAATCCAAGGGGCAGCAACAGTTGCTGCCCTTTCTTCCCCTTTTGTGTCAATAAATTTGACATCAAAAGCCCTATCTAAAACACCTCTTCATAGCAAGAAAATGTGTAGTACAAATTTAAAAACTATAACAAAAAAATCATAGCAATCGCACAAAATAATTTCAAAGTGATTGAACACAACACATGCAGTTTAAAAGCCAATCTTTTGCATGAGCAACCAGGTTTTGATACCATTGTTAGGAAATATGGGGTGACATCACATGTATAGTGGAAGAACAAAAAAATAAAATCTCAGAATTCCCGTAGAAAAGAAGATTTCATCGTTGTGAAAAAGTTGGTTCGTAAAAACCCGCAAAACTAAAAAACTACGTGTAAGAGAATTACCTAGGGAAATCGTATATCCCTGAAAACCTGCAGATCTATAGGAGAGGATAAAGGAGGTCAAATGTCCTCCCCTCTAGTAGTGATCCACATGGTAGGTGTTGAATCTCAAATTTTGATGATTAAATCAATTGATGAGTTTGTTATTTAATATATGTTTTGAGTGATGCAAGACTAGCTTTGATCATGAAGAGACAATTAAAGTAGGAAGAATCAGAAGTTGGGCCAGAATGGAACATGTTAGAAGATTGGACATCAGACCGAATGAAGGTTGACGTGTCGACAGAAGGCTTCGTGCCATAAATTCGGGCATCGGGCTAGAAGGATCGGACATTGCACTAAGGAGATCGGGTGTTGCGGAGGTCAACATGCCGATTAGAAAATACGCCGCAAGAGAGGACGATGCACCGAATGTTCAAACAAAGCACAGGATGAACTAATGACATGCCGGACAACTTAGTATTCTTGCTTGTAATAATTTGTCTAGATCAAAGTAGTTTAGAGAGCTAATTGAGTTGGTTTCGGGTATAACCATGCCAACTCAATTAAGGGCCAATTGGGCCTATGTTGGAGCTATTTTCGGTCAAGAGAAAGGCCCATTCAGTGACCCAAAAGTTGGGTCAAGCGATGGCACCGTCGGTCTAGGCGGTGGCACCGTCAAAAGCTTAATCTCCAAGATAGTCTCTCAGATTGTATTGGGTGGTGATACTGCCTAGACATAGTCTAATAGTGGTACCATCCAATGTCAATGTTGCAGGCGGTAGCATCGCCCAGCACAAGCGATGGTACCATCAGGATCCGAAAAATCTAGGATGAGATCTTTTTTTGTTCCATTTTTGAAGTTATTTGGGGTCTATAAATACCCTAGCTATTTTTGCATAGAGATATAAGAATTGAGCAGAAAGGGGAAAGAATTCTAAGTTAAAAAGTGTTGTAATCTCTCCAAGTTTAGTGAGTCTCTTTCTCCTAGAGTTAGAAGGTTTATAAGGGAGGAGTGAGGTCTAAAAGAAAGAGAGATGTAAAGGTTCTCTCCTGAGCCTGTGAAAAGGAGAAAGAGATGTAAAAGGGTAGTTGATCTTCGCCCATTGAAAGAAGATCGGTAGTGGAAGCCGGTGGCCTCGAGTGAAGAGGAATCGGGAGTGAATGTAGATCACGACGACCGAACCACTATAAATATGGTTTGTATTACTTTATGCTTTTCATTCATATTTCAAACTAATTTACTTATTTACTACCCTTATGAATGTTTTTAAGTTAAACTCATCTTTCTGATACGGGCTTTATCGAACGAAAGTTTTCAAACCGACGTTTTTAATGTAAGCATTAATTCACCCCCTAGTGCTGACTTGATTCTAACAATTGGTATTAGAGCCAGTTTTCTCGATTGGATTAACACCTAAGAGAGATGGCTTTTTTCGGCTTTCATGAGGGTCTTTCTATCACTCATCCTCCTATGTTCAAAGGGACGGGCTACACTTATTGGAAAACTCGAATGAGAGTTTTCTTGATTTTTTTGAACTTTAATTTTTGGAATATTGTTATGTTAGGATCAAGAGCGGCACTGAGAGGGGGGGTGAATTAGTGCAGTAGAAAACTTTCCTGATTAAACCCAATTCCAAAAAATATTCGTTTTGATTCAATCCGTTTCGAAGAGAAATTAAACTTGAAAGCTTTCGTAAAAGTGCAAAGAGAAGATTAAGGAGGTTTACAGTAATGTAAATTGCACAAATGAAAAGAAAACCATAATTTAGAGTGATTCGATCGTTGTGACCTACATCCACTTTCGGATTCCTCCTCTGTCGAGGTTACCGACGTCCACTAATGGTCTTCCTTCAATAGGCGAAGACCAACTACCTTTTACAGCGCTCTCTTTTTCACGGGCTTAGGAGATAACCCTTACAAGTCTCATACCTCTCTTGAATGATCTCAACACTTAGAAAGGGAGGAGGAGGACTCTAGCACTTTTTACAACACTTTAACACTCAAGAATTCAAGATTATGCCAATGCTTTCATGTCCTTTCATGTAGAAAAGGGTGGAGTATTTATAGGCCCCAATGGCTTCAAAATTGGAGACAAAAAGTGTCATATCCTCGGTTTTTGGGGTACTGGCAGTACCATTGCTTGACACCTAACATTGGTCAGTACCACCGCCTAGTCTAGGTGGTACGATCGCCTGATAGAGCTCGGAGACCGAGCTCTAGTAGTACCACCGCCTGACAAGGGTGGTACCATCGCTGGCAACATTAACTACTAGCGTTACCACCGCCTAGAACTCCTGGGAGACCAAGTCTCCAGCCCTAGCGGTGCCACTACCGGCCATGTTTTCAGGTGTTGAATGGGCTATTAAATCGGGCCCAATTCAGCCCTGTTAAGGGCCCAATTGGCCCCTAACTAAGCTATTCAATCCGGACTTCCGACGAACTCTTGAACTCCCAACAAGATCTCGATCTTAACTCTAGCACAACACCTACTTTATATCTTACTACTGTCATTATTAATTCTGCATACTTTTCTCAATATATAAATTAGATCAAATAATTTACAATTAATTTCATCATCAAAATCTGATATTCAACACGTTGAACTTGGTTTTCAAACCCCCTCTAAACCTTTGAATGAATTGAATGACTTTGACAAAAAAAAAATTTCTTTAAATGTAAAAGCTATGAATGCTTTATTTTGTACTTTGGATAAAAACGAGTTTAATCGTATTTCGACTTGTGAAACTGCACATGACATCTGGCACACTCTTGAAGTCCCACACAAAGGCACAAGTAGGGTTAAAGATTATAAAGTTATCTTTTGATACATTATTTTGAATTATTTCGTATGCAACCAAGCAAAACCATTTGAGACATGTACACCCGTTTTATAGATGTCGTTAATGGTTTAAAAGCAATTTGTAAAATTTTTTTGAATCTTGAATTTGTGAATAAAATTTTACGTTCTCTTCCTAAAAACTAGAATTCAAAACTATTCAAGAAGCAAAAGACCTAAATAATTTTTCACTTGAAGAACTTATTGGGTCTTTAATGACCTATGAAATGAGTTGTATGACACAAGACGAACATTAGAACAATCTTCCAAAGAACAAGAAGGATATGACATTGAGAACCAAAGAATACCACTTGAGTAATAACTCAAGTGATGATGATGATGACATAAAACTTTTGACGAAAAAATTTAAAAAATTTATAAAACAGGAAATTAAGAATAAAAATAAGCTCAAAAGGAACACAATAACTTGCTATGAATGTAATCGGTCAGGGCACCTCAAAAGCAAATGTTCGTAACAAAAGAAGAAGGCATTCAAGACGATACAGGATGAATCAAGTACATCCGAAGATGATGAGCAAACTAATAAAGAAGAGGTGGCGAACTACGCCTTAGTAGCATTCCACAACGATGTAAGTGACTTAACCGAACCCTTTACTTTACTATGAAATTACTTGATGCATTTCATGAGTTGTTTTTAAATTAGTATATAAAATACAAAAAAAATGGAGAGGATCATGTTTCTCTTTCTAGTAATTTTTTTTAAAAAAATTAAAATTTGAACATGACAATTGCATGTTAACTCCTAGCACTAAGCATGAAGAATTAGATTCATTTAAAAAGAAAAATATATTACTATAATAAAAAATTGATTTTGATTGAAAATATCTTATATTCAATAAAATCATGCTTGATGTTTAATGATGTAATTATGTAATGAAAATATTAAAAAATTTGATATTATGCTTGATGATTTTATATTATACATGAGGATTTAAAGTAATGATGATTTGAAATCATATGTTTTGGAATTATGTGTTATACTTTTGATCTTGCTGATTTTTGTGATAAATCTTTTTTTTAATTTTAAACATGATGCATAGTTTTGACAAAAAAAAAAAAAACATAAATCAATCACATAAATTGAAACAACTAAAAAAGAAATACATTTTAAATTTTTTCTATTTTTATCTTATCAATTTTTTAATAAAAAAAATTAATAAATCTTTTTATGTTATTTTAAATCTCTTAAAAATAATTTTGATGATTTGATGATTTAAATTTGAATAAATTTTATTTAATCATTATTTTAATTTTAATTTTAATTTTTTGATATTTATAACTTAAATTTTATTTAAGATGATATTTTTCGATTTTTTTTCTATTTCAGTACAAAATATAAATTTTAAACCTTCTGAAAAACCCTTATCCGATACGGAATCATAAGGCTGCGATAAGGATGAATTCTGTCCACGACCTCGTGAAAAGAAAAAAAAAAAGAAAAAATTCTACGACCAGCATTTAGTGCTACTGCACTGCCGAGCTGCCATGCATTTAATGCAGCGTGGGAACTCCACTAGTCACGAGTACGGTTTCCTTTTTACCTTCACATGCTTCTTTTATCGACATGGTATAGCTGGTAAACACAGAGGAAGAAGGAAGAGCTAATGGAGCCGACAATCAACATATATGTCCGATAAAAAACTACGCTCAGATGCAGCAAACAGCACTACTTGCTCCTTTCATCACCAGTTAACTATGTTTCCGATGGCAAAAACTACAAAGGCCAAACCACTACAATACTAAACATGCAGCATCTCACTGTGCTGGAGATTCAAGGGCGTCGATTGGAACGAGTCAATGCCCGAACCACCACCATTGCTCCGTGTTAAGGATTATGGACTGCTCTTAGTGCCGATAGGGTTTTAGCAGTGTTTCCATACTTCCTTACCACTTGGCAAAGGTTTTTTTACGTTGCGGTTCGTTCTTGACTCAATCCATGCATTACCTGACATCGTCTCGCCATGCTCCTTAACAAGTCTGCTCCTCTTCAAGCTTCGCAGTGGATGGCTGCCTTGATCTTTTCCACAGTGCATGAGATAAGGTTGCTGACGGTCTCCACCGATTCCACCGTCAGCTTCGCCGTCGGCTGGTTGTTCACCAGAATCTGGAACCCGACGGTGAGCAGCGACCCTCCCGCCTTGTGGGTGACGCCTGCGCCGCTGCCGCGGCCGTCCGGGAGGATGGCGAAACCAGACGGGAGAAGGGCGACGTAGGTGGAGTCGCCGCCGGTCATAACGAGGTGCATGGCCGGCACGTCCACCGGGGCGTACACCACAACCGACCCGGACGAGTCCGTGCACGTTTCTTGCAGTATCAGCATGCTGTTCTGGTCTGCACTCACCGCCTGTTGTAACAACCCAACACATCATTTAGGAAGTGAACCAGATTTGCAACATAATGACCACAAGTCCATTAACTTCAGAAAATCTATAAAATATAAGGTGAATTACGTAAACCGATAAACGACGTATAGAGTGAGTAGAAAGCTTGAACAAAGGCCAAAGACAGCAATTGATCGTCAGTAGTCACGTCAATCCATCTTTTCATGGATCTGTCATCCAGCAAGTTCCCGACCACCGACATGGCCCCACTAGTCTGACGCTACAGTAGCCAGTACCAGACTCTGATTATTTTTCCAAACCTTTCACCGATCACGCAAGTAAAATGTCCAACCAGAGAAAGAAAGGCGAAAAGGAAATAGATGTGCGTGAAACGATAAATATACTGACGCTGGCACGGAGGAGGGAGACGGCGTTGCCGGTCTCCTTTCCGTTGGCGATGTGGGCCATCTCCTCCATGGGACCGCCGTTGGAGAGGATGTCCCACTGGCTCCGTAGCTGCTGGTTGCGGAGGAAGTCGAAAAGGCGCTGTGGGGCGATAGGGAGCCACACCGAGGTGGCAGCGCTCAGCACCACCCCCGGTGGCTCCCCGGGCTCGGCCACGTTCTGGCTGGTCTTGACCCTCACGTCCTCGCCGATGTTGATCCCGCCGCTGAGGTTGTTCCACTCGTGGGCTGACGACGCGCACACCCCGGCGCAGAAATTGTCCGTCATGCGCTGCGCCAGCTTCAGCATGCTCCTCCTCCCACTCGGCGTTATTGCTGCGACCAGAGTTCAACAATCAGCCGCCATATCATCAATCCATGCCAATCGCAATTACACATTTTTGCTGGGACTTACTGGTAGTATCGTCATGGGAGAGCGAAGAGGACATGAGCATAGCCAAGGACTGGCACCGGCGTTGGAGGGAGGCGACCCAACGATGTGCGCCGAGTGCCATGCCGGAGCGCACCAGCGGCCGGAACAGCGGGTGCACCGCGGCCTCGTCGTACTCAGCGTGCTCCACCCATGTGACCTGCGCATCACCGCGTCAGTTAGCTCATTAATACCGGGTGTCCCTTAACGTTGACCACTGTGCCACAGCTGGACCTTGACTTAACGTATCATGTCCCTAGAACGCTGTATACCTTACCACCGTGAAACGCAGTTTGCTGTTTACCTTATTACACTGGGCACACAGTACACTGCTAAATTGATTACACTCGTCTCAGAAGGTTAGACAAATGGAGAAAAGCTTCCGAGGATCACACGAGCATCGATATGAGAAACCGACTCGAAGAAACAACGATAGGAATATGTTGGACCAAATTAAGAAGGTTATACAATTGGCTAAATGCCAAGGTGATGCTGATTATTAAATTAAATTGAGGTCTCTGTTGACATGAAGCACGCTGTCAGGAGAGTGAGATCAAATAGCGTCGTCAAGAGCATATGATATCTAAAGTTATCAAGAGAGACTCGGTGTACCGAGGGGTTGCACAACAGGTAAGGGAAAGAACACGGAAAGGAATAGAAAGGGTAACTTCCGTACGAGGACTTGGAAAACAAATGGAACGGTGAACAATAGCCAAGCCTTCATAGATACTGAGGGTGAGAGCAGCCTTAGCCAAATGGTTAGCAGCACATCATCCATTATTCATAAGCGGACAGTGAACGTGCTCTCGAGAGTGTGGGAGAAGCATCTAAAAGTCCGAAGAAACAAACACGAGAAATGATGAACATGGAAAGACGTGTGAATATACTAATAATAATAATAATAATAAAAGGATCGAAGACTAACACAATTCCGTCTTTCGCTGACTGAAATATATTTGGTAGAAGAAGATACACTGGCACGAGACCTCGATTAGACTTGGAAGCACGAGCTTAGGCCTTGACTCGAAGAAAAAGAGACAGGGAATCACAACAGTAACACTTGAGCACACCGAGGAACGTATTGTGTGCAGATAGACATATTATACATGTCTAAGTCAAGTTATTAACACTGATCCAAAGGTAACCCATGCGTGGTGACTGCTAATAAGTAGAGCGGGAAGGGAGAGAGTGGAGATGAGGAAGGATTTTAATACCTTAGAATAACCATTAGGCATGTCCTGCACCAGACAACCAGACGGCAACCGGCGGCAACTCATATTAGGAGGTGGAGCAGAAAGGTCGTCTCTAATTCCATCGATGGAGACATCTACTACCGCCCAAGCTCCCTCTGTAAGTTGCTTGCAGAACCTAAGGAAACGGACATCTCGGACAGGCACCAGTGGCGAGAGAACTTGAAGTTCTGCATGCATCTGCAGACCCAGGAAATTGTGATGCAATTAGGAGAATAATTGTGTAGCAAACAGCTACTAGCATAAATACACATCTGAATGCCATGGACTCACATGTTGGAGCACACCATTTCTGCTACCACCCATGCCACTGTTGATCACATCAATGGTGGTCGCTCTTGCAATCACAGAAGGAAACATATCTACCCACCGAGTCTGCGCATGAATGGGTTACAAATATAGCAAACGACGTATTAGTTCACTCCAAAAAGTTGCTCGGAGGACAAATGAAAGTGATTATTTCGAAGAAAATTATCTGTATAGGAGGTGAAACAGCAAGCAAAGAAACATTTCAATGCAGATCGATGCAAACGCAGTAAAAAGATTCTGATGTAAGAATATGATAAAAAGAAATTAGATTTTATTAGCATGATGCTGGAAGACGCAAGTGATCAGCTGATAAAAGCAAATGCAACAGATGAAAGCTCACGGCGTCCATGAGAGTCTCAACCAACGCCAAGCTATTGATGATCACGGCGCCGGTAGCCCTGGTGGCCTCCGACACCAACCCAACGGGCTTCGCACCGATGCAGCGAGGGAAACTTCGAAGATACTCCTCGTAGTTCAGTGTCTCCTTCCCTCCATCCAAAGTTGGAACCCAAAGAGGATTCTCCATCTGAGCCATCTTCACCAGCTCATCCATTGCTGTGAGTGCAAGTTCCAAGAACACGAATCTCTCCTGCGATCTATCCACACCGTCTAGAGTTCCCGTGTCAACGTTCCTTGCAGGAGTTGTAACGGTGCCGAATGGGCCGCTTGTTGCTCCGGCGATGAAATCAGTGACCGGAGGCAACGTTACCGGGGTCACCAAACCCAGGCCACCAAAAACATTGTTCCCGACTGCAAGATCCAATGTTGAATTTGACATCGGGAGAGGAAGTGGACTAGACAACGCAGATATAGGCTTGCCGAGGAACTTCCCAATGAGGGAGCAAACACGATCAAGCTCATCCTTGAGACGGGCATTCTCAATTCTCAAGTGCTGTTCTTCGAGCGACCCTTCGCCGAGCATCGCCAGCCCACCGCAGTTGCTGCAGACAGGGTTCCTCGTCGCCTCCCTGATTGACAAGTTCTCAGCGCGAAGCTTGTCGTTCTCCTGCCTTAGTATCATGTTCTCGTGGCGTTCCATTTGGGTCTGATTCAATCGACGCCCAAGCATGTAAGGAAGATATAATAATCAGAAGTAGATGAATTTTTTTAGAAAAGAATGAAATGATACCTTCATCTGGGTTCGGCGGTTCTGGAACCAGAACTTGACCTGGCGAGCCTCCAAGGATAACCTCTTGCTGAGTTCCAACCTTCGCTTCTCATCAGGGTGAGGGCAATCCTTGAAGAATCTGTACATGGGGGATTAAATTGAGAGCTGTCTATTTTTTTCGGTCGTTTAATGTTCTTGCAATCAAAGGAATGGAGTGAGATGGTTGGACTCATTACGCTTCGAGTTCTTGGATTTGGTGCGGGGTGTGGCGATGGTATCGCTTCTTCTTCCGCGGGTTCTCCTGTTCTAAATTGTCTCCGGAGAGTCCTCCCAGGTTGTCGCTCCCACCTGACCGGCTCTCGTTCTCGTCTTCCTTGTTCTGACGCCCCGAATCCAGATCCCATGCTCCACCTTCACCGGCGGCACCCGTGCCTTCCATATCTGATTGCTGGCCAGAAAACCAAAAGGCATACTTGTTGAAACCTCTACATGAATGCAAGAAAACGGAAGAAGAAAAAGGAAGAGAAATAGTGAGTGGTAAAAATTACCAGGGTGAGGGAGAGGCCAGGGGAGTTGAACATGGGGAGAGAAGGCGAGGCGAGGAGCGGCTGTGAGATGTTGCTGGCGGACATGGCGGTGGAGCTGCGGTGCACCGCATCGGCCAAACCCGTCCGAGCGCCACCGCCACCGCGGCCGGAGCCGCTGTCGAACAAACCTCCAAAACTCATTGAAGATCGATTTTATTTCCTCTCTTTCTCAATCACACCTTTTCAAACTCCCTTCGTTGCTTCAAAAACACTCTTCCTCACCAAGTGCTAGCAGATGCTAGTAGTAGATCTAATGCGCGTTCTCGCTTTCCAACCTAGATTTCCGAGTTTCCCAAGGACTTAGAACAAGATCTCCATGCAATAAACAAAGGAGCAGAATCAAATCGACAGAACTGAATAGAGGGGAAGAGGACTCAGGGAGAACAAATACAACACAAAATAAAAAATAAAAAAAGGGAGATCTAATGGAGAGACCAGAGGATGCAAAAGCATAGACGATCCGTCTAAGGTATGAGCAGATGCCTCAACACCCTCTCGCTGTCACCGAAGGGCAGAAAGAAAGAGAAGGAAGGCAAGAGGAACTCTAGCACCGCGTTCTGTCTTCCTCTCCCTTCCCTACCCCCTCGGAGGCGAACGTGGCAGTTTCCTGCTCCGAGACCTCAAAGATCGAAGCTTTAGAAGGCCGAGAGGCTGGTGCGAGCTGGTGTAAACGGGTGTGGAAGAGAAAAGGAGACTTCCTACGCGTGGACACTACGAAGCCTCGCAAAACAAAGGAAAAGGAAATCTCTAGGCGGACGAAGAGAGAGAAAGAGAGGTCAGTAGAAATAGGTCTGTTGACCCTCCCGTCATCTGTCCCATAAAAAAATGAATCAAAAAGCCCCAACCTTGGGATAAAAAACGGGACCTTGGGTTTGGGGAATGAAGCAGATTTGCACCGTCTCTTTCTCGAGCCCTACCACCCTTTCCATCGTCTGCTCGAGTTAAAAGAAAAAAAAAACCAGGTTTCACAGCAGAGAGATGAAACTGGTACAGGTCCTGCCGCCATCTGGTTTGTTTCCTTCTCGTCTTCCTCCGCTCCGTCAACAGGCATCGTGAGAACTCAATGGAAAGCGATAAAAGATGGAAGAAAACAAAACAAGTATCGAATTAGAGACGAAACGGTACCACGGCTGACCTCGGAGGAGGACCGGTGTGAGCACGCCCCGGGAAAAGGCAGAGAAGTGACCAACGGGCTCGTCTCGGAGAAGGAAGTCCACGCCTTCCCTGCTTCCTTCCTCCTGCTCAGAATACAGCAGAAGACAAGGGAAACCCGGCGCAGAAGAGATGTCAGCCCTCTGATCCGCATCACAGGGTTGCAGAGGCTCTGGACCACTGCTGTCACAGGTGGAGGACACAGGTTTTTGGAAGAAGAGAGGGCTTAAAAGTCAACATGGAGGTGAGAGGCAGGACTTGGCTGAACAGGGCGGGTTTGGTGGGAGTTAAACTCCATCCATAGATTTTACAAAATTTTCTTAAATCTAAAAATTTTGCGCACGATGGTTAGGACAGCCATAACATGTCATGTTCATCCTTTTTTTTTCTTTTTTTGGTTTCATCTTACGCCTAGTGTTTGTTTGAAATCTTGCGCTATTTTTCTTAGAAAGGACTCACATTTTAGTTTATATTTTTATAATTCCGAGTTCTTATCTTTTTCAAGTATCTAAAATATCCTTCGAATAATTATTTTATCGTTATATCCCAACCAACTGAACTGAACCGGACTAGTCGAAATATTTTTTAACAGAGATATAATATTTTTTATCACCGAACTAGTCATAGTATTTTTAAATAGAATTATATTATTTTTATTCAATAATGAACTTTATTTAAAAATATTATAATTTATCTTTTTTTTTCCATGATGAAAAAATAAATACTATTAGGTTATTCAAAATATATATACATAAGTTAGGATAAATGAGAAAAGAATTATTTTTTTATTTTTTCTGAAATATATTGACACAATCCTAACTTTTAGCAAAACTGCTGTGGCAATCATATAAATTACTTTATATAATCTTAAAACTTATAATAAATATAATAATTATACAGATTAGATTTATTAATGCTTAACTGCAGTGTTCCTAAATAAAATTATAATATTTTATTTATTAATACAAAATATTATGATTTCATTAAGAAATTATAATTGGGTAGTGCTTCACCCTTATTTATTATTATTCTTCCACAGTAAATGGAAACAAATATATAGACTAAATTTAAAGTTATATGAGAAAAAATAGTTTTGGTCTTCATGTATTTTAAAATATACAAAAACCTTCTTACTTTTCATCCAAAACCACATTTGTTCTTGTTCAAGTCATTTTCTAAAACATCAAAATCTACAATGAGATGATAATTAAGTTGATGAAGATTTAAACTAATGAAGTCTTTGTTAAAATACTTTAACAAAGATTAATAATATTTTGGTAGAGTAACAAAAAAATCATTATAAGTCCATTAAAAAATAATGAAACAAGATAATATCACATCCTTTATCATTATTATTTTTATAATAAATTAATATAAATATTAAATCTTTCTTATAATATATATACCTAAATTTAACATTATGTGAAAAATTGAGGACTTGTTATCTTTTATTACAAAAGATAAAACATAATACTAATTTTTCATTCAAAAATTTTCAATTAACTCATTTTATAGAACCTTAGGTCTTATAAAATTAATAATTAGGGTTGATGGTTTTTAAAATAATTGAACTCAGATTGTAGAGTTTTTTAATGGAATGATAATTTTTTTTAGTTAATGAATCAAAGCATTATAACTTCATTTAGAAAAACTATACTGGGTTCAATGAAACACTATAATTTTGGATATTTGCAAATTATTATTTACAATCTAATTTTAAAATTTTTAATATCTTAATTTTTTTTTTCATAAATGAATCTCTTCTTTTTCCCCCTCCTCTTCTTCCTCCTTTTCATCTTTGTCCTCCCTCTTTCTTCTTCTTCCTTCTCCAATAATAATAATAATAATTATAATTATTATTATTATTATTATTATTATTCCTCTTTGAGGACAGTATTGAGTGAGCAACAAACAGGATCATAGCATGGGTTGGGGAGCAGGTTTAGTGGTGATTAGTAAGAAGCATGGGTGTGATTGATAATAGGCATAGGTTGGGGGCGACGATCGAGAATACTATGGAGCATCGATGTTGGTATAGGTGCATAAGCAACAATAATAGGGTATGCAAGGAAAAAAAATAAAAAAATCAAAATTAGAAGGGCTATAAATAATAAAATAATTTTTTATTAATTTTAAATGGATTATCAATAGTAAAACGTAGGCTTTAAATAATAGGCTCTTTTTTTATTATTCTGATTGGATTTTTGGTTTTGAGTTTATCATTTGTATATTTTAAATTTTTGAGTAATTTATCGAAAAACCCTTATTAATGGGCTTTTATTGAATGCTACCCCCATATTTTATTTTTACCATAGGGCATCCTTTAATCAAAATATCTCTAGTGAAATCATAAAAAGATGGTGATTATGCTTTGACCGGACTTAGTTTTTTAAAACTAAATCGAGTTTTTCAATTGAATTAGACCAAACTTATTTAACTAAACTTTAGCTACCTAGTTTGGTTTATTTAAGTCCTAAATTATCCCTTAATTTTTCTCAAATTACTCCTCACCTCCTCCCATTGGCTTTGTCCTCCTCCCTCTCCCCCTTGGCTTTCTTCGTCTCCGCCTCCTCCTTCTCCCACCTCACCTTCATATTCATCGCCTCCTCCTCCCACTCCATAGCCTTCTCCCCCATCCAATTTGTCTTCCTCCTCCTCCCTCCTCATAAGCTCCCTCATCTTCCCACTTTGTCACCTCATCCTTCTCTTCATTTACTTCCTTCTCCTCCCCCTTGACTTCCTCTTTCTCCCACTTTATCTCTCATTCCACTTTTGTCTCATTCTCCTTCTCTTTTTACTCTTACTTCACCTCCTCCTCCTTTGTCTTCGAAGCTAGTCCTGTGTCACTCAAAATGCATATTAGATCACAAACTTATCAATTGATTTCAACATCAAAATTCTAGATTCAACAATCTCCCTATTTTTTATGATAAAGTTTAAACTAAACTCCCCGTATCAATATACCATATTGATAGAAACTTTTAATTCAAAAAATCATGTAATGTTTTAAAACATAAAAATACATCCTACCATGTATGATTTAACTCATCATCATATCTTCTCTCCCTTTGTCATCAACAAAAAGGAGAAGTGCATCTTGCAAGTTTTTGAGATATACAAGTTTTACAACATACAAACTAGCAATAATTTTGAGTTATGCAAGTTTGTAAATTTTGCTTCTTGAGATGTGTAAGTTTGTAGTTTTGCTTCTCTTGAGATGTGCAAGCTAGCAAATTCTTCTCCTTGAAATGTGCAAGCTAGCAGGTTTTTCTCCTTGAAATGCATAAGCTAATAAGTTTTACATCATTTTAGAACATGCAAGCTAGCAATTTTTTCTCTATTGAATCTCATATTTTGATAATGAATCCAATTAATAGTGTTTATGATTTGATCTACATTTGGAGTGACGCAGAAAGCTTTGATCAGGGATAGACAATTAAAGCAGGAAGAATCATGTTTGATAAAAAAAAAACATGTTAGAAGATTGGATGTCGAGCCGAAGGATCGGTCGACGTATCAACAGAAGGCTTCGGGCCATGGGTTCAAGCATCGGGCCAAGAAGAGCAGAAATTACGCTAAGGAAATTAGAGTTGCAGAGGTCAACTAACCGATTGGACAATAAGCCGCAAGAGAGGACGATGCGCCGAAGAATCAAATGAAGCATCGATGAACCAATGATATGCTTGACAATATTTGATTCAAGCTTTGTAATAATTGTCTAGATCGAAGTAGGTTTTAAGTGTGTAGGATTAACTACGATAGCAATCAAGGCATAAATCAAAATGAAGTCCTGAAGTCAAGAACAAGATTTCGTTGGGAGTTCGAGAGTTCATCGGAAGTCCAAACGTTCGTCGGAAGTTTAGCCGGAATTGACTAAGAAGTCTAGGAGCTTATTGGGAGTTTGTTGAAACATTGTCGAGAGAACATTAGAAGTTTGCCGGAAGACCGCCGGAAGCTTGCTAGAAGAAACCGAGACTTACTGGACTTATTTAGCTTAGTGTATGCCTTAAAATTTGTAGTTAATACATAATTAGGTTGGAATTGGGCCAACTCAATTAGGGGCCAATTGGACCCAAGTTTGGGTTGTGTCGGGCCAAGTGAAAGGCCCAAACAGTGACCCAACAAGTGGAATCGTCATGGCATAATCTCCGAGAGACTATCAGGTGATAGTATCGCTAGACTGGACGATGATACCATCTAGTGGTAGGGTGTCAGGCGATGGTACCGCCCAATGTCAGTGCTGCAAGCGGCAGTACTGCCTAGCACAGGCGGTGGTACCACTAGTACCCCGAAAATAAGGGATAAGACTCTTTTAGGCTCCAAGTTTGAATCCACTTAAGGCCTATAAATACCCCTCTCATCCTTGGTTAGCATACATAAGAATTGACTGCAAACAAGTAGAAAAACACTGTTTTAATCTTGTGAGAACTCCTCTCAAGCTCTAAGTGTTAGTGTAGTTTAAGAGAGGAGTAAGTGGGGGGTTGTAAAGGTTTTCTCCTGAACTTGTTAAAAGGAGAATCGAGTTGTAAGGGTAGTTGATCTTCATCCATTGAAGGAAGATCTGTAATGAAAGCCGGTGACCTCAACGGAGGAGGAATCAAAAGTGGATGTAGGTCACAATAACCGAACCATTATAAATCGGTTTGCATTTCTTTTTGAGCAATTTACCTTTATGGTTAGTATCATGTATGATATGCCCATAGTGTTGATTTATTTTTGGTATCATACATAAAGTAAGGATAAAATGTAAGGTTTTGAAATTATACATGTTTTAATTTGAAACTATAATGATACACAAACATATTGAATTAAGAATGATACTTTATCTTTGTCATGATTTGAAAATTAATGTAAAGGGAAAAGAATTATAACATTGTATTCTTTTCCTCTATTTGACAATGACAAAGGGGGAGTATAATTTGCTAGCTTGCATGCTATAAAAAGATATAAAACTTGCTAAATTTGCTAGGTTACAAATTGTAAGAAGTAAAACTTGCTAGGAAGCAAAATTGCTAGCTTATTCTAAAATGATGCATTGCTAGCTTGCTATCTTGTATTCTTTTTCAAAAACTTGCTAGCCTTCGTATTTCAAAGAAAAGTAACACTTGCCAAATTGCTAGTTTGCATGTTATAAAATAATATAAAATTTTGCTAGCTTGTACTTTACAAAGGAAGTAAAAAATTACACTTCTCAAAAGAGAAGAAAAAACTTGCTATCTTGAACATCACCAAAAATAAATTGCTAGCTTGCCTATCGTAATAAGCAAACATGCTAAACTTGCACATCTCTAAAAATTGCTAGCTTGCATGTTTAAAACTTGCTATCTTATTAGCTTGCATATTTAAAAAATATTGCTAGTTGCACTTCTCCTTTTTGTTGATGACAAAGGGGGAGAAGATATGATGACATGAGAATCAGACATAGTAGGATGTAATATACTTTGATATTTTGATACCATGATGATACTAATGATAATGATCTGCATGTGATGCATGCAATACTCTTGATTTTATTATGATGATGTGTATGATGTATTGCATATGATGTGAATCATGACTGCTTTGACTTGAATTCAATTTGAATTTATGGTTCTATCAATATGGCACATTGATAGGGGGAGTTAAGGTTAACTCCGTTATCAATTGGTTATCATCATCAAAAAGGGAGAGATTTTTGAATCTCAAATTTTGATAATAAAACCAATTGATAGTGTTTATGATTTGATCTACGTTTTGAGTGATGTAGGAAGCTTCGATCAGGGAGGGACAATTAAAGTAGGAATCCATGTTGGGCCGGAGAAAAATATGTCAGAAGATTGGATGTCGAGCTAAAGGATTGGTCGACGTATCGGTAGAAGGCTTCGGGCTATGGGTTCGGGCGTCGAGCCATGAAGAGCAAAAATTGTGCCAAGGAAATCGGAGTTACGGAGGTCAACTGGCCGATTGGGCAATAGGCTGCAATAGAGAACGACGCGCCGAAGAATCAGACATAGCGTCAATGAACCAATGACATGCCGAACAACATTTGATTCAAGCTTTGTAATAATTATCTAGATCGAAGTAGGTTTTAAGTGTGTAGGATTAACTATGATAACAATCAAGGCTTAAAGCGAAATGAAGTCCCGGAGTCAAGAACGAGATTTTGTTGGGAGTTTAAGAGTTCGTCGGAAGTCCGGAAGTTCATCGAAAGTTCTGCCGAAATTGACCGAGAAGTCTAGGAGCTTACCAAAGAAGCTCTTTGGAACTTGCTAAGAAGATCGTCATGAAGTCCAAGAGCTTGCTAGGAGTCCATTGGAACATTGCCGAGAGATCGTCAGAAGTTCGTCGGAAGACCACCGGAAGCTCGCCGGAAGAAACCTAGACTTACCATACTTATTTAGCTTAGTGTATGCCTTCAAATTCATAGTTAGCATATAATTGAGTTGGAATTGGACCAACTAAATTAAGGGCCAATTGGGCCCAAGTTTGGGCTGTGTTGGGCCAAGTAAAAGGCCCAAACAATGACCCAAAGGTGGAATCATCGTGGTATAGTCTTTGAGACTGTGTCAGGTGGTGGTATCGCCAGTTTGGGCGGTGGTACCGCCCAAACATAGTCTTCGAGAGATTGGGCAGTGGTACTACCCAATAGTAGGGTGTTAAGCGGTGGTACTGCTAGACTAGGTGGTGGTACCGCTAGTACCTCGAAAACCAAGGATGAGACTCTTTTAGGCTCAAAGTTTGAATCCACTTGAAGCCTATAAATGTCCCTCTCATCCTTGGTTAGCATACATAAGAATTGAGAGCAAAAAAGTAGAAAAATATCATTGTAATCTTGTGAGAACTCCTCTTAAGCTCTAAGTGTTAGTATGGTTTAAGAGAAGAGTAAGTGGGGGATTGTAAAGGTTCTCTCCTGAACCTGTCAAAAGGAGAATCAAATTATAAGGGTAGTTGATCTTCGCCTATTGAAAGAAGATCCGTAGTGAAAGCCGGTGGCCTTAACAAGGAGGAATTGGAAGTAGATGTTGGTCACAGCGACCAAACCACTATAAATTGGTTTGCATTTCTTTTCGAGCAATTTACCTTTATTGCAAATTGCTTTACTTTCTTATTTCTTTTACTACACTCTCTTACGCTTTCAAGTTAATATCTTTCCGATATCGGTTTTCATCGAACATATGAAAGATTTTCAAAACCAATATTTTTATCCGCTGCACTAATTCACCCCCCTCTCTTAGTGCCGACTCGATCCTAACAGTTGGTATCAGAGCCACATTTTTTCTCTTTTGGTTTAGCACCCAAGAGAAATGACTCTTTTTGACTTTCAAGAGGGCTTTTCTATCGTTCGCCTTGTTCAATGGGACGAACTACACTTATTGGAAAACTCGAATGAGAGTTTTCTTGCTTTCTTTGGATTTAAATTTATGGAGTATTATGGAAAATAGCATTCAAAAGTCTTTTACTCCAATGAACGAATGGAATGATTTGGAGAATAGTACTTTTTCTTTAAATGCTAGAGTTATGAATGTTCTATTTTGTGCCTTAGACAAAAATGAATTCAATCAGGTTTTTACTTTTGAAATGACTTTTGACATTTGGCACACACTTGAAATCACACACGAAGGCACTAGTAGAGTTAAAGACTCTAAAATAAATATTTTAATGCGTGATTTTGAATTATTTTGTATGGAACCAAGCGAGACTATTGGAGACATGTACACCTATTTTCGGATATCATCAACAGTTTAAAAGCTCTTGGTAAAAGTTTTTTGAATCTTGAACTTGTGATTAAAATTTTACGTTCACTTTCTAAAAATTGAGATTTGAAAGCAACAACAAAACAAGAATCAAGGGACTTGAACTATTTTTTGATTGAAGAACTTATTGGGTCTTTGATGACCAATGAAATGACGTATGTGACACTTGAACTTGAGAACAACCTTCCAAAGAATAGGAAGGATTTGACACTTAGAATAAATGAAGTCCCCTCGTGTGAAAGCTCAAGTGATGAGGACTTTGAACTCTTCACTATAAAGCTTAAAAAATTCATAAAACACGAATCAAAGAACAAAAATGAACCTAAAAAAAAGAAATTATAAAAGAAGAAGAAAACACTCAAGGTAGCTTGGGACAAATCGAGTTCATCCCAAGATGAAGAAAAAACCAACAAAGGTGAGGTGGCAAACTACGCCTTAACGGCTTTCGGTGAAAAGGTAATCAAAATCCCCTTAGTTTACTTTGAAATTACTTGATACTTTTCATGATTTGTTTTTAATTTAGTTTAAAAAAATTATATATAATTTTTTTTTGTATGTTTAATGATGTAAAGAAAATGTTAAAAGTTTTGGGATCATGCTTATCTTTCTAGTGATTTTGAAAATAAAAATTGAGCATGACAATTGCATACTAACTCCTAGTACTAAATATGACAAGTTAGATTCACATAATCTTTCTAGTCGAAAATGATTTTCAAAATAATTTTGATTAAAAATACTTTATGATTAATGAAATTATGCTTGACGATTTAATGATTTAATTATGCATGATGATTTGAAGTAATGATGATTTGAAATCATGCTTAATGAATTTATAATTTGAAATTATGCATGATGATCTTTGTGATGTATGACTTATTGATCCTGTTGTGATAAATTTTGTTTTTAAACAATGATGTATATTTTTGTTTAGCATAAAAGACAAAGACATGCTTGTGTGAAATTAAATCACTTAAATTGAAACAACTAAAGAGAGGAAAGTATTTTTCTAGAAAATTTCATTTTCTCTAATCTTATTGATTTTTTACTAAGATATTGATAAAGTTATTTATGCCATTTTGAATCTCTTGAAAGGAATTTTGATGATTTGAATTTGAATGAGTTTTATTCAAATCATGATCTTGATTTCTTGGAATTACTTGAGATTTTTTTTGAATCAAGATCTCTTCTTTGTACTCCTACTATTTTTTCTTAGTATTTTATTTAAAGATGAGATTTACTACATGAATCATGTCTTTTGGTATTCACATGATCTTATCTTTCATGATATAATTTTTTTTAATTCCTTGAATTCATGAAGTATATCTTATCACCAAATTTTCCTTAATATCTTCCATGTGATGACTTGAATATTTAAACCTTTGTACTATTCCCCTATTTTTGCCTATAACAAAGGGGGAGAAAATAAATGATGAATGTTTGGTACCAACAATCATATAGTGATAAATGCTTAAAAAATGTTGATTTAATGTTTGATATCATGAATACTTTAGTATTATCTATGATATGCTCATAGTGTTAATTTATTTTTAGTATCATGCATAAAGTAAGGTTGAAATGTAAGGTTTTGAAATTGTGTATGTTTTAATTTGAAACTATAATGATACACAAACATATTGAATTAAGAATGATACTTTATCTTTGTCATGATTTGGAAACTGATGTAAAGGGAAAAGAATTACAACATTGTATTCTTCTCTTCTATTTGACAATGACAAAAAGGGAGTAAAATTTGATAGCTTGCATGCTCTTAAAAGATATAAAACTTGCTACTAGCTTACAAATTGCAAGGAGAAAAACTTGCTAAGAAATAAAATTGCTA
Source organism: Musa itinerans (assembly GCA_001649415.1). NCBI lineage: Eukaryota > Viridiplantae > Streptophyta > Magnoliopsida > Zingiberales > Musaceae > Musa > Musa itinerans. Next base: position 23,141 of record LVTN01002659.1, read on the forward strand.
GCTTATTCTAAAATGATACATTGCTAGCTTGGTATCTTACATTCTTTTTCAAAAACTTGCTAGCCTTCATACTTTAAAGAAAAGTAACACTTGCCAAATTGCTAGTTTGCATGTTGTAAAATAATGTAAAATTTTGCTAGCTTGCGCTTTGTAAAGGAAGCAAAAGATTACACTTCTCAAAAGAGAAGAAAGAACTTGCTATTTTGAACCTCACCAAAAGTAAATTGCTAGCTTGCCTATTGTAAGAATCAAACATGATAAACTTGCACATCTCTAAAAATTGCTAGCTTACATGTTTAAAACTTGCTATCTTACTAGCTTGCATATTTAAAAAATATTGCTAGTTGCACTTCTCTTTTTTGTTGATGACAAAGGGGGAGAAGATACGATGATATGAGAATCATACATGGTAGGATGTAATATACTTTGATACCATGATGATACTTATGATAATGATCATGCATGTGATGCATGCAATACTCATGATTTTATTATGATGATGTGTATGATGTATTGCATATGATGTGAATCATGATTGCTTTGACTTGAATTCAAGGTTCTATCAATATGGTACATTGATAGAGGGAGTTAAGGTTAACTCCGTCATCAATTAGTTGTCATCATCAAAAAGGGAGAGATTGTTGAATCTCAAATTTTGATGATGAAACCAATTGATAGTGTTTATGATTTCATATATATTTTGAGTGATATAGGAAACTTCGATTAGGGAGAGACAATTAAAGCAAGAAGAATCATGTTGGGCCGGAGAAAAATATGTCAGAAGATTGGACGTCGAGCCGAAGGATCGATTGACATATCGGTAGAAGGTTTCGGGGCATAGGTTCAGGCATCAGGCCGAGAAGAGCAAAAATTGTGCTAAGGAAATTGGAGTTACGGAAGTCAATTGACCGATTGGGCAATAGGCCGCAAGAGAGGACGATGCATCGAAGAACCAGATGAAGCTTCGATGAACCAATGACATGCCAAACAACATTTGATTCAAGCTTTGTAATAATTGTCTAGATCAAAGTAGGTTTTACGTGTGTAAGATTAACTACGATAGTAATCAAGGCATAAAGCAAAATGAAGTCCCGGAGTTAAGAACGAGATTTTGTTGGAAGTTTGAGAGTTCGTCGGATGTCCAGACATTCGTTAGAAGTTCTATCGGAATTGATCGAGAAGTCTAGGAGCTTGCCAAAGATACTCATCAGAACTCACCAAGAAGATCTTTGTGAAGTCCAGGAGCTTGCCGGGAGTCCGTTGGAACATTGCCGAGAGATCGTCGGAAGTTCACCGGAAGACCACCGGAAGCTCGCCGGAAGAAAGCTAGACTTACCAGACTTATTTAGGTTAGTGTATGCCTTAAAATTCGTAGCTAGCACATAATTGGGTTGGAATTGGGTAAACTCAATTAGGGGCCAATTGAGCCAAAGTTTGGGCTATGTTGGGCCAAGTGAAAGGCCCAAATAATGACCCAAAAGGTGGAATCGTCGTGGTACAATCTCCGAGATGTGTCAAGCGGTGGTACCACTAGTCTCGGTAGTGGTATTGCTTAGACATAGTCTTTGAGAGACTAGGTAGTGATATCGCCTAGTGGTAGGGTGTTAGGCGGTGGTACCGCCTAATGTCAATAATATAGGCGGTGGTACCGCCAGTACCCTGAAAACCAAGGTTGAGGCTCTTTTAGGCTCCAAGTTTGAATCCACTTAAGGCCTATAAATATCCCTCTCATCCTTGGTTAGCATACATAAGAATTGAGAGCAAAAAAGTTGAAAAACACCGTTATAATCTTATGAGAACTCCTCTCAAGCTCTAAGTGTTAGTGTGGTTTAAGAGAGGAGTAAGTGGGGGGTCGTAAAGGTTTTCTCCTGAACTTGTCAAAAGGAGAGTCGAGTTGTAAGGGTAGTTGATATTCGCCCATTGAAAGAAGATCTGTAGTTAAAGCCAATGGCCTCAACGGAGGAGTTGGAAGTGGATGTTGGTCATAGCGATCGAATCACTATAAATCAGTTTGCATTTCTTTTTGAGCAATTTACCTTTATTATAAACTGCTTTACCTTCTTATTGCTTTCACTACGCTCCCTTACGCTTTAAGTTAATATCTTTCCGATATCGGTTTTCATCGAACGTACGAAAAATTTTCAAAACCGATGATTTTATCTACTGCACTAATTCATCCCCCCGCCCTTTTAGTGCCGGCTCGATCCTAACAGCTGGTATCATAGCTACATTTTTTCTCTTTTGGTTTAACACTCAAGAGAAATGGCTTTTTGTGGCTTTCAAGAGGGCTTTTCTATCGTTCGTCCTTCCATGTTCAATGGGACAAACTACACTTATTGGAAAACTCGAATGAGAGTTTTCTTGTTTTCTTTGGATTTAAATTTATGGAGTATTATGGAAAACAACTTTCAAAAGTCTTATACTCCAATGAACGAATATAATGATTTGGAAAAGAAAACTTTTTCTTTAAAGGCTAGAGCTATGAATAAAAGATTTTGTGCCTTGGACAAAAATGAATTCAATCGGGTTTCTACTTGTGAAACAACTTTTGACATTTGGCACACACTCGAAATCACACACGAATGAACTAGTAGAATTAAAGACTCTAAAATAAATATTTTGATGCATGATTTTGAATTATTTCGTATGGAACCAAGTGAGACTATTGTAGACATGTACACCCATTTTATAGATGTCATCATAGTTTAAAAGCTCTTAGTAAATGTTTTCCAAATCTTGAACCTGTGAATAAAGTTTTACGATCACTTTCTAAAAATTGGGATCCGAAAGTAACGGTAATACAAGAATCAAATGACTTAAACTATTTTTTGATTGAAAAATTTATTGGGTCTTTGATGACCTATGAAATGACTTATGTGGCACTTAAACTTGAGAACAACCTTCCAAAAAATAAGAAGGATTTGACACTTAGAACAAATGAAGTCCACTCAAGCGAAAGCTCAGGTGATAAGGACTTTGAACACTTAACTATAAAGTTTAAAAATATTTTAAAACAAGAATCAAATAACAAAAATAAACCTAAAAAGAAGAAGCTACAAAAGAAGAATAAAACACTCAAGGTGGCTTGAGACGAACCGAGTTCATTCGAAGATGAAAAAAAACCAACAAAGGCGAGGTGGCAAACTACGCCTTAACAGCTTTCGATGACAAGGTAATCAAAATCACCTTAGTTTACTTTGAAATTACTTGATGCTTTTCATGAGTTATTTTTAATTTAGTTTAGAAAATTTATATATAATTTTTTTTGTATATTTAATGATGTAATGAAAATATTAAAAATTTTGGGATCATGCTTATCATTCTAGTGATTTTGAAAAATAAAAATTGAGCATGACAATTGTATACTAACTCCTAGTACTAAATATGACAAGTTAGATTCACTTAATCATTCTAGGCAAAAATGATTTTCAAAACAATTTTGATTAAAAATGCTTTGTGATTAATGAAATCATACTTGATGATTTAATGATTTAATTATGCATGATGATGAAGTAATGATGATTTGAAATCTTGCTTAAAAGTTTATATTTCAAAATTATGCATGATGATCTTTGTGATGTATGGCTTATTGATCTTGTTCTGATGAACTTTGTTTTTAAATGATGATGCATATTTTTGTTTGGCATAAAAGACAAAGACATGTTTATTTGAAATTAAATCACTTAAATTAAAACAACTAAAGAGAGGAAAGCATTTTTCTTGAAAATTTTATTTTCTCTAATCTTATTGATTTTTCACTAAGAGAATGATAAAGTTATTTATGCCATTTTGGATCTCTTGAAAGGAATTTTGTTGATTTGAATTTGAATGAGTTTTATCCAAATCATGATCTTGATTTCTTGGAATTACTTGAGATTTTATTATGAATCAAGATTTTTCTTTGTACTCCTACTATTTTTTCTTAGTATTTTATTTAAAGATGAGATTTACTATATGAATCATGTCTTTTGGTATTCACATGATCTTATCTTTCATGATATGATTTTTTTTAATTCCTTGAATTCATGAAGTATATCTCATCACCAAATTTTTCTTATATCTTCAATGTGATGACTTGAATATTTACACATTTATACTATTCTCCTATTTTTGCATATAACAAAGGGGAAGAAAATAAATGATGAATGTTTGGTACCAACAATCATAAACTAATAAATGCTTAAAAAATATTGATTTAATGTTTGGTATCATGAATGCTTTAGTATCATGTATGATATGCCTATAGTGTTGATTTATTTTTGGTATCATGCATATAGTAAGGATGAAATGTAAGGTTTTGAAATTGTGCATGTTTTAATTTGAAACTATAATGATGCACAATCATATTGAATTAAGAATGATACTTTATCTTTGTCATGATTTGAAAATTGATATAAAGGGAAAAGAATTACAACATTGTATTCTTCTCTTCTATTTGACAATGACAAATGGGGAGTAAAATTTGCTAGCTTGTATACTCTAAATAGATGTAAAACTTACTAAATTTGCTAGCTTACAAATTGCAAGGAGAAAAACTTGCTAGGAAGCAAAATTGCTAGCTTATTCTAAAATGATGCATTGCTAGCTTGCTATCTTGCATTCTTTTTCAAAAACTTGCTAGCCTTCATACTTCAAAGAGAAGTAACACTTGCCAAATTGCTAGTTTGCATATTGTAAAATAATATAAAATTTTGCTAGCTTGGGCTTTGCAAAGGAAGTAAAAAATTGTACTTCTCAAAAGAGAAGAAAAAACTTGCTATCTTGAACATCACCAAAAATTGCTAGCTTGCCTATCGTAAGAAGCAAACATGCTAAACTTGCACATCTCTAAAAATTGCTAGCTTGCATGTTTAAAACGTGCTATCTTACTAGCTTGCAAATTTAAAAAATATTGCTAGTTACACTTCTCATTTTTGTTGATGACAAAGGGGTAGAAGATATGATGATATGGGAATCATACATGGTAGGATGTAATATACTTTAATATTTTGATACCATAATGATACTTATGATAATGATCATGCATATGATGCATGTAATACTCATGATTTTATTATGTTGATGTATATGATATATTGCATATGATGTGAATCATGATTGCTTTGACTTGAATTCAATTTGAATTCAAGGTTCTATCAATATGACACATTGATAGGGGGAGTTAAGGTTAACTCCGTCATCAATTGGTTGTAATTATCAAAAAAAGAATGATTGTTAAATCTTGAATTTTGATGATGAAACCAATTGATAGTGTTTATGATTTGATATGTATTTTGAGTGACGCAAGAAGCTTCAATCAGGGAGAGACAATTAAAGCAGGAAGAATCATGTTGGGCAGGAGAAGAACATATCATAAGATTGGATGTCGAGCCAAAGGATCGATCGACATATCGGCAGAAGGCTTCGGGCTTTGGGTTCGGGCATCGGGCCAAGAAGAGTAGAAATTACGCTAAGAAAATCAGAGTTGCGAAGGTCAATTGGCCGATTGGACAATAGGCCGCAAGGGAGGACGATGTGTCGAAGAATCAGACGAAGCGTCAATGAACCAATGACATGCCGAACAATATTTGATTCAAGTTTTGTAATAATTGTCTAGATCAAAGCAGGTTTTAAGTGTGTAGGATTAACTATGGTAGCAATCAAGGCATAAAGCAAAATGAAGTCCTGGAGTCAAGAACGATATTTCGTTGGGAGTTCGAGAGTTTATCGGAAGTACTACTGTAATTGACCGAGAAGTCTAGGAACTTGCCAAAAAAGCTCATCGGAACTTGCTAAGAAGATCGTCATGAAGACCAGGAGCTTGCTAGGAGTCCATTGGAACATTGCCGAGAGTTCGTCGAAAGTTTGCCGAAAGACCACCGGAAGCTCGCTAGAAGAAACCTAGACTTACTGGACTTATTTAGCTTAGTGTATGCCTCAAAATTCGTAGTTAGCATATAATTGGGTTGGAATTGGGCTAACTCAATTAGAGGCCAATTTGGCCCAAGTTTGGGCTGTGTTGGGCCAAGTGAAAGGCCCAAATAGTGACCCAATAGGTGGAATTGTCATGACACAGTTTTCGAGATTGTGTTAGGCGGTGGTACAGCCAGTTTAGGTAGTGGTACTGTCCAAACACAATCTTCGAGAGACTGGGCAGTTGACCGCCTAGTGATAGGGTGTCAAGTGGTGGTATCACCAGACTGGACGGTGGTACTGCTAGATTGGGTGATGGTACCACCCAATGTCAATGCTGCAGGCAGTGGTATTGCCCAACACAGGTGGTGGTACCACCGAGCATAGGCAGTGGTACCGCTAGTACCCCGAAAACCAAGGATGAGGCTCTTTTAGGCTCCAAGTTTGAATCCACTTGAGGCCTATAAATATCCCTCTTATCCTTGGTAAACATATATAAGAATTGAGAGCAAAAAAGTAGTAAAACATTATTATAATCTTATGAGAACTCCTCTTAAGCTCTAAGTGTTAATGTGGTTTAAGAGAGGAGTAAGTGGGGGGTTGTAAAGGTTCTCTCCTGAACCTATCAAAAGGAGAATCAACTTGTAAAGGTAGTTGATCTTCGCCCATTGAAGGAAGATCCGTAGTGAAATCCGGTGGCCTCAACGGAGGAGGAATAGGAAGTGGATGTAGGTCACAGTGGCCGAACCACTATTGTTAGGATCAAGAGCACTAAGAGGGGGGGGG
>LVTN01002660.1:0-18729 GCA_001649415.1 Musa itinerans
CGAAAGGTGAAAGTTGAGAAATAAAATTGCAGCGGTTGGAGCTTCATTCCAAAATCTTTATGTCCTATTCCAAGAATCTTTAAGTCAGAACTTAAATTTTGTGGTTATAGTGCCTAATCCAACTCGATATCATTATAGAGGCTGACTTGTAGAATTAAACCTCAACTTGATTATAACCTTATCTAATCCCTATGTATATATATATTTTAAAGTCCAACACTAGGTGTGTGTTAGTTCATAACTAGCTTACTTCGAGACCTCAAAATCCAACTCATTTAGATCATCTAACGTTATCATTATTAAGACGTCGCATCCACGTTCAAAATTCAAATCCCATTATTATTAGACATGCTTTTAATGTACTACATTGCGTGAAAAGTAATTAATAGGACTCATTTGAATCCCCAAAGAACAACTCGTACGACTAATTTGGTTGCCATGTTTTTAACCCAAATCAATGCATAACCCATCTGATTCGTACCCTGTAGACGATGCGCTATTTCCGCTTCACGCGGCTGCCGGACCCACGTGAAAATGGACGTCCACGCGTCACGTTCAAAGACAATCAAGGTGGACGTGAGTGCCGTTTCTAATGGCACAGCGGATCGTACACCCTACCCCACAGGAAACCCTAGTTTTGCAATTTGCGTCGTGGCCATTGCGATGGGACCCACATGGCAAAAGAGGTCCACCAGTGGCGTGGAAGGAGCATCAAAGCGTATGCTGCGTTCCGTGGTACAGCGGATCGGACCTCCCTCTTCTCCTTCCCGAACGAAACCCTAATGTGCATCAGTAAAACGACGACATTCTCCCCCGGTCCATGGCAAGCCCGTAATTATTTACCGACGCAGTGTCGTTAACCAACCCCGTCCATGTCGTAAGTTATGTCAAGCGAATACCACACACAAACACAAACACACACACACACACACACACACACTCTCTCTCTCTCTCTCTCCCCGTTCCCCAAAACGAAACCCAAACCCTAACCCTAAACTTTCGTGGTCTTAAATTTCCTCCGACTCGTATACGAATTCTCCTCTGAGATGGCCTGTGGGAAGTAATCCCCTCACCCGCCACCAGTCGCCTGAGCCTCCGGCAGCAAGCGATGTCGCTGGAGGGCACCGTCGAGAGGAGGGAGGGATCGCCGGCTGGCAATGGGAACGGACCAGTGGCGAAGCAGCCGGCGCCTCTTGCGAGGCCGACGTACGGGGACCGGCGGCTGAGGCTGAATCCGAACACGGACCACAAGCCGGAGCGGTATGATGACGTGCAGTCGGAGTACGACTCCGCCATCTTCAGCTCCCTGGAGCGACACCTCCCGCCGAGCATGCTCGATGTGTCGCGCGATGCCAAGGTGGAGTTTATGAAGGAGATTCTCTCGCGGTACTTGCCAGAGGGAGAAAGAAACAGGGTGAGATGCTTTGTTGTTCGTCTTGTTTGCCTTTGTAGTTGGGAGTTTCTAAACATTAGGGTTTCCGTTGATCGGATTCCAGGGATCTATAATATTTTTGTCCTTCAAAAATTCTACTTTTGACTGAAATAACGGGAATGCCGTGGCTTACTCCAAGCAATTTTGGATTAAATTAAGCCTTGATATATTATGAGTAGTCATCCTGTGCTCTGCAAAAAATGGTTTGATTGCTTGATAGAGCATGGTTTGATTGCCTGCATGCATAAGGTTCGTTGTTGGTAATCTTTCGATGAGATCACACCAACGTAATATTAGGATAACTTAGTTAGAGAGATTTGATATATGAAGAAACCTTGCAATATGTGATCGATCTGCTTGTGTTACATATTGAATGATTTGTATCTGCCGTTTGAGCTGGTGGTTACTGGATTGGATTCATTATCTCAGTGGATCAGTTTGGATAACTATTTCCATGTTCATCGCTGTCATCATAGGCATTGGTTGGACCTTTTTGCAAGATTTTTGCATATTTATTGTCCATTACTTGTTGGTGCATTCAGGGTCTAATAAATGTCAGGTTCCTTTGGGAATACATTTGAAATGTGTATTGGTCAATACACATTTCAAATGTGGATTGATGTTTGATAAATTCCTTTTAAATCATATTTGGTCATGATGTTACATTGCAAATGCTTAAATGCTGATACTATCACAGGATAACATTATCATTTTAACATTTGTCGGATGCTATTGTAATTTTTTAAAATTTTAAAGCACCCTATGATATTATCTAAAATCACAAGATTGTCAATATGATTTATGTCCTCAGTAAAATTTTATTTATTATTTTCAAAGGCTATTTAATATTCATTTATATCCTTATATTTTTTATTTGTTATATATTTGGATCATACAATTTTTTTTGTAAGATTACATACATATATTCATTCATTTATTTTATTTATTTACTTATTAATTTAAATAAAAATATGTATTCACTTTTGAATAAATATTAAAAGTATTGGAAGGGTAAATTTGTTACATAATATTCAATGAATTTTTGAAACACAATTTTGCCAAACAACACTTATGTCAATGCACATTTAAAGTGTAGTTTTCATCTATTGTTTACCAAATACCCAAAAAATTCTACAATTGCACATTCACTCAAACCCATTACTCCAAATGCATATTAAAAATGCAAATGTATTTCCAAATGCAGCCTTCGTCAACTTGGATTTGGAAATTGATAATTAATTCATCTTACTAGGCCTTGATTTTCCATGAAAAAGTTCAATGGTTGTTATAGGATTGCTACTGCTGAGATTTTGCATGACCTATCTCAAACCTAAGGTAACTAGTGAAAAAACTGAAGAAAGGGACCACGTGAAGATGGTTATGATTGTAGTTTCCATCCCAAAAGATTTATTTGTAAACTAATATTCAAACAGTTTAGAATTTTGTTTTTCATGACATCAGAGAATCGGCATCTTTTCAAATTCTATGGTTTACCTTTATGTACACTGAGATTCAAATTATGATTATGGTAACATTACTCTTTTGAATTGTTGAGAAACTCCTGAATTACTGACTGATTGATTTTTCCTGTAATGTTTCGTGAACAAATTTTTATGATCTAACTAATCCAGAAAATAATAAAAATATTCTAGCTATTCTTTAATTCATGATACCTTATCATCTAGGATTATGTTGAGAAGTTGATCTAAATTGTAGAGCTTGTTGTTATTACTTTTTTCATCTGATTTATATTTTGTAGTTTGGTATATAAGAAAATTGGAAGGTTATCTGTGCTTTATGTTTCTTAATATTGGTCTGTTAGGGAGAAATATGTATAAAAAATTAGTGTTGCAGAGGTGAGGGTATTGAGATGGATTCATCAAATTGTTAGAAATTAAAAATATATCCATTCATGAACAATTTAGATATGCAGATATGTCTTAAAAAGACATGGATGCTACCAGTTGGATGAATAGAATCAGCTTGCTCTTAGTTTCAACTAGTAATATTGCTCACTTGGCAAGACCTATGTAACCGATTCCGAATCGTTGAATCACCACCGTTTTTATTGTTGTAGTAGTTATGGTAAAAGTTTAAAAGATCTGATGCCTTTTCTTTTTGCTAGTTATTTGTGAAAGTTGTTTGAAGTACAAAAAGCCTTTGCTTTTTCTCTGTTAAGTACTTTAATCCAATAAATACTAAGGAATTATTACACAATGGTTAATTGTCAGAAGACATTCTTAAATCAGAGAACTTTTTTTCATTGATGATCTCTTTAACCTATAAGATCTCCGGTAAATGGAATCAATTTCTAGTTCAGAAATTGCAATTCTTGAAACTAGAATAATTAAATATTTATTCAGAATATAATGGTTTCCTTCATTAGATGGTTATATGATGGCAGCTGCACTGTGTATAACAAAATTATTGATGCAGGCCCCAATTACTTATTAGTTTGCAGTTATTTATGGTTGATACTATGTTATCCCAAGTTGGACATATTTTATAAGTTCTTCATGTTATTGTGGTTTGCTACTTTGCTATAGGTTAGCTAAGCAGTTGTTTCACTTCATTTAATATGGATACCTATTGGCTATATCAGGTTCAGAGGCATAAAGAATACAGGAAAAAATTAATGTCAGCTTACCAGGTTTGCCATTTGATTATGCTGATCTCTTTACGTTTTGGTAGTTTAGAATCCTAGTGCTTGCTTGTCTACAAAAGTTCTCTCATTTTGGCCCTTGAGCATGAATGATTCGAAAAAAGACAATTTCTTGAATCAGAATTTTGGATAAATTTCTCAAATTTACTTTTTATATGATTTGGCAAAACTTTTCTGATTATTTTGGTGATTGCATTTGAGTAGTATTACCAACAGCGTCATGGTGAAAGTCCCTTAACAATTGCTTGATACTTTTCTTATCATCTTTTCTTCTACTGTTGACAATTATGAAATTGTGTTAAACAGTATATGACATTTTTTTCAAAGATATTATAGGCCTGTGTGCATATGTATTTATATATACTTACATATGTTTGTCTGTATTCTCTGTGCATGTTATTACATCCAGCTCAATTGATACTGGAGTTTGCAGTAGATCTCGCCAGGCAATCTGTATAATTGACATTTGAAGATCAAGGACTGCGTGTTGCTTGTCAAATGTGCACTGACACTGACTTAGAGATGATTACCAGAATGTCTTGCTGTGACATGCTGCTTCTCTCATCTGCCCAGGCATGTGCCAAGCTTATTATTATACATGGCAATGAAACCATTCTGGTCTCGTGTATGGATTGTCTTGAAACCAGAATGAAGCAACCATGTGGACAGCCAGAATAGGGCCTTCTTCAGCACAAAGCAACTAGCCTCAGTTCCAGCATGGCTTGCTGCTGAAGTCAAGTTAGGCACTGATGTGGCGTATTTGAGTCCGGATGTGATGAGGAATTTTCAAAACAGCAGCTAGCCTCTTTTGGAGAGGAACAGAGATGAATATCATCTTCAACAAGGAAACCTATTCAATCAACAAGAAAAAGGCCAATATTTCTGTCTCAATTTGGAAAGAGGATTAGATCTGGTCAATGTGGGAAGAGCTAAAAATGCAAGGAAATGGAGATAAGGGACTGGAGAGTTCTTTCCAAGACACACTAGGCCGACAGCCCCCATATTATTACATATAGGGATTTGGCATTGGCAACTTCCCCATGTCATTCAGCATTATAGGCTGTATGGACAGCCCTTCTGGGGACTGAATTTAGAAAACTTTTTTTGGTTGTTTCAGTTTACTACATGCATAAGACTTCTAGTTGTGATCTTTTGATCATGTTTTTTCTTTTTTTTTTTGTGTCGAGAGGAAAGACGGTCTCAAGGAATATATATCAGTCCCAAGGATAGTTTGTGGCAAATAGTGGTCTATTATAATATTTTTAGCATTTCTTGGAGGGAATTACCATGTATCATGTGGAGCTGTTACTGTCCATGTGAAAGTAGATGGTACCAGTTTTATGTTCATCCAGTTTTATTAAATGCCACCCACTCATTACTTTCAGCCATTGATTCCCTGATTATCCTTGTAAGGAGTAAAATTTCAATATAATCTTTTCTTGACATATGTACTTCTTCAATTGTGAGATTATATAAAATATGGTTGATATAGAATCATATCCCCTATTCTATTCTTTTCCTGATTCATACCCTTTATGTGGTACCTTAGATTCATCTTATTCCCTGTTCATCTTTCCAGAACAGTGTGTGAGCCTCTCTAAGTTGTCATTATGCTTGCATGTTGATGCAAAAGGTAGCTTCTTGAAGTATTCCTACTTCATGACTAGTTTAAGGATCAAACTTGTCCTGACATGTAAGATTATAATGCTATTTCCTGCAAAGAAGATTATGGGCAATATGTATAATATTTATGAAAGCTTTTGAAAGAGTTAATTTAAGTTTTTGATCTCTTACTTAAAGGCAAACCATTTTTAAGGTCACATTGGTTAATGATTGTTTATGATCAAGAGGACAAATATGTTGCAAGTTAACTGGCATGTAAATACAAAGATACTTTACCTGATTTACCAATTCTTGACATAATATTATAATACAAGGTGAAACTTTAATGGAACTCAACTAAGGGACACATATTCTTTTTTTTTCTTCAAATTTAGTAAATAACATATATAAAAAATCACAATTTTGCAATGCAACCAGGTTGGGTGTTCTTCAATTCCTTTTTAAGATCAGATTTCCTTTTTTCCAATATTTTTTAATTTGAAGCTATCAAAAGATAGAGATGCTCATATGAGGCAATATCTTTGACTGGAAGCCATTATCTTCTTATGTGAAAGAGATTCATTCTTCTTCTTTGAAATGGCACTCAGATTGATGCAACGTTCTCATGCTTATGGTAATTTACTATATCTTAAGTTAATGAAATTTATAAATTTGAGGAGGCTGAAGTTCTCAAAGTATGATAAATAAAGTAAAATGAATGTTTGGGATTGAAGTATAGCATATTTATTCAGCAAATAAACATGCTGGAGCTCTGTTTTGATTGAGAGTATTGCCAGAGTTTCCATGCATTTGTCTTTGTACTTAAGAAAATTGTTTTTGAACTGCACAACAATAAAGACATAGTTTGTGTTGCGCCTAACTTCTTGATGTATATAACATAATGTCTGATATAATGTGAACATATTACTGGGTTATGTTTCATTGGACCGTATGATTGGTACCAGTAGGAAGAATATTCCTTTAGATGCTTGTTTAATCTGCTTTGATTTTATTTTATATTTTTTTTCCTTTTCACAGTGATGACTTTATAATTGTCTGCCTAATTTGAATGCTGATCACCTACGAGATTTATTTGACTTGTCATTGTTTTTTGTTTTGACAGCCTTTACATAAAGAACTTTACAGTCTGCATCCATCAGCTTTCTTTGTGCCATCATTTCTCAAGGCAATCAATGATAACACAGAGGAGAGCTTTAGAAATTTTCTATGCGAACCCTCACCTGGAATTTATACATTTCCTATGTTTCAGCCAAGTTTCTGTGAGCTGTTATTAGATGAGGTACCACTGAATTTCTTTACTGTTTCTCAAAAATATGGCAAGTGTTATTGTCACACACTTATGGATATTTTATTAATTCTTAGGTAGAAAATTTTGAAAAGTGGGTTAATACAGTTAAGTTCAAAATAATGCGACCAAATACAATGAATAAGTATGGTGCTGTGCTTGACGACTTTGGCCTGGAAGCCATGCTTAACAAGCTCATAGAAGAATTTGTATCACCATTAGCAAAAGGTGATCAGCAAACCCACCTTCTCTGTCTAACAGGATAATGGATCTGTGGTTTATTTTTGTCACTTTTGTATTAAATATCTCTGAAAAACTTTTATTTTCTTGGGGTGCAGTTTTTTTTCCTGAGGTTGGTGGATCAACTTTGGACTCGCATCATGGTTTTGTTGTTGAATATGGGAAGGAAAAGGATGTTGAATTAGGTAACTAACCTGAATATATTTAGAAAGCAGTCTTACTACTGTTTTCTGATAATCAGCTAAATTTAGATTGACATTTAGCACATATAATCTATATGATTGTTTACTTCTCTCATATCAAGAATCAAGGTTCCAATCAGTCTGGTAATGATACTGGTCCATGGGCATATACTGAGACAGTTGAGGGTACTGTGTGTTTGTTCACTATTGGCGGCAGAGAAGAGGTGTAGGCAGCAGAGGTGACAGGATGGAGAGGGAGAAAAGGGGTGTACCAGCAGGAGGAGGACAGGATGGCAACCCAAACGAGGAGGCAGCAACAACAATGAGGCAAAGAGGATGAGTGGGTGGAGGATGAGGAGCAGCAGCATCAGAATAGGAGGAGATGGGGAGTAGAGGGGAAGGAGAGATGTAGTTGGAGGAAAAGGACAAGGAGGTAATGGAGGAGACAGAGAAAATGAGAAAAAGGAACCAATTATTTTATCCTTATAAAAAACAGAAAAAAAAAATGGTGTTGGTGTACAGGGCTTACTGTCACGGACTTAGCTGAGATTGTCTAAATCGTGAGGCACTCTTGCGTCAAAGTCATGGACTTAGTTGGAGTTGCCTAAGTCGTGAAGCACCCTTGCGCTAATGTCTTGGATTTAGCTGGGATTTCTAAGTCATGAAGCACCCTTACGTTATCTGTCAGCAAAGGGTCAGTCTAGTTGCAACCTCGCTCAGGTCCCGTAGGACTTATAAAAAGAGCAAGTTGATTAGTTCGAAAGCGAGTGGCGGACAAGTCTCGACGTCTCGTAAAGAGAACAACTTTACAAGGAATTCAGCAAACACTTGGTGTGCAAGAGAGAAAAGAGAAGGAAAAAACAAGGACTTTAGAAGGCAAAATGAACAATCGTAAGTCTGCAAACGACTGCTCACCGGGTGTCAAGCGCGATGGAAAGTTCCCGTTAACTTAACGTGAGAACTTGCGAAAACCGATCAATGCCCAACACTACCTCGAAGCCCCATCCACCCCTGTGCCACCCGGGGGGTTCCAGGGGTCTGAGCTGGCTGACATTTCGTGCTGCACCACAGCCTATAGAAAACAAGTCGTGGCACATGAAAACAGAGCCATTTTGGGGTAGTTTTGCCCGGCACGGTGAGCAGTCGCACTGCAGCGTTGCGATCTATTCCTGCTTACAGATTTCAAGCAAAAACACACAAAACCAAGGCAAAACATGTTGCAAAGCATATGTACAATCACGCAAAAGCAACGAACGGTTCATTGAATGAAGATGTTGCGGGTGCGTAACGATCGTTCGTGACATTACGATGCAGTGACCTTTATTTCGAACCAGATCGGGCAATTACCTGGTCTGTATACTCATTCGTACTGGCTGGTGCAATCTAAGCTTTAAAACTTGTCAGGAATTATATATGGTAGATGTTAATAAATGCCTTGATGCTAGTTGAAAGTAATTGTCATATGATTTTATCTTCTTTTTTTGCATGAGAACTTGTATCATCTGCAATTTGTTGGCCCAAATCTTATAATAGATATGCTGACTAGATTAATTATAGCTGTCCATCTGTCATTGACACAAAATTTGATCAGAAACAAGCAGAGAAAGAGGTAGAAAGACAAATGAAACAGATATAAGAAATGTAAGAGAGAGCACAGGTATAATAGGGGTAATTGGAGTAAGAAAGTTACCATATATTAAACTACTTAACATGACCAGTCCGGAATAAAATTTTTAAATTTATTGTCTTCTCATTCTAACTAGTATACCCCTTGCTGTTTGTTCTGGTCTTGTCTTTCATAATTTCATTCTAAGAAAATTAGAGTAGATCTAACTGCTTACAAAATCTGAGATGGCACATAAGGGATTAGAGACATTCAAGTGATTACTATATTTTTATATTTTGTTCCTAGACACTAAACATAATTAGGTACCTTCCTTTCTCTTTGGACACCTAAGACAACTCTAAAATACTCTTCAAAATTATTTTGAGTAAAATGTTGTAAAAGGGTCCTTGGGCCTCGCACAATTGTTGGGTGACATGCTTTAGTGAAGCACCACCTAGGTGCTCGCTTGAGCCTAGATGCTGGGCTCCTCAAGCAAGCAATTGAACAAGATGGTCAACTCTGGTTCGTTTGAACAATAACTTAGTTGGTTCAATTAAACCAATTAAGCATAGTAAATAGTAACAGTAAACCCCACTACCCCCGTGCAACCCTCGACCCGTAAACCTTAGGTACTTCGTCACTCTAGTCCCGTCGCTGCCTTCATGCACAGTCGTTGTTGTAGCTTTCATGTGTAGTTCCCTCCACCATTGTTGCTTTCATGTGTAACTCCTTCCAACATCGAGGGACAGGATCACAACTTCCTTTGTCACTGACGAACATATCCGAAGCTTCCTTCGCCCCTGACGTCGTCGTTCGCAACGTCCTCTGCCATCGTCACCATTGTCCGTAGCTTTCTCCATTGTTGTTGCCACCATCTGTAGCTTCCTTCACCGCCGCTGTCATCGTCTGAAGGTTCCTCCATCATTGCCACCCTCACCTTCCCCCTGTTCAAACCGTCAGTGACTCCTTTTCTCCCCTTCTACTATTTGACTATTGTTAATAGTGGATTGTTAATCCTTAATTGATATTAAAATTACTATTACCATATAATAAACTAAAATTGATATTAATCCTTAGAACTAATTCCTATTTAGAATTACTAATCCTTATTTAGCACTGTTTATCACTATTTAGAATTGTTATTAGTCCTTATTTAGCACCATTAATATCTATTTATTTAGAACTATTATTAGGGTTTCTGGATTAATGACTAGTGTATGAAGCAATACAGATGATTCATCAAAAAATTCAATTTAATGTTGTATTTTTATTTACATAATCATATTTATCAATTATATCATATATTTTTATATTTTTATATTCTATAGCTCCTTACTTCGCTCGGGTGGGCACTTAAGCGCCTTGGGCGTTTTGGGACTTTGGCGCCTTTTGGTGTCTAGTGCTTTTAAAAACACTTTTTAAGTAAAAAGGATAATACAAAAAAGAATAAAGGACTAAGCTCTTTATCATCACAATGACATACTTTATTACAAGGGCATCGTGGGTGTGTGCTGAAAATATCTGAACCATTCCAGGCTGAAAACATTCTTGGTGGATGGCAACAAATAGCAAATTACAGGATGCATTGATGCCTCTTCAAAAACCTATTTTTGTGACACACAGATTGAGACCATGGATTTAGGTATCACAGTGTACTCGTGCAAAATATCACGTTTGTCTGGCTATGGTGCATGTGTTTGTTTGGGTTGCTTGGTGCTATTCATCTTTACTAAATGCTCTTGGATGCCCTTTACTTGATGTGATAAACACCAACAAGTCAGTCCATCTATTGACTACTAAGGATGTTACCAAAATTAAGAGGTTTAGGGAGTGTTGCTGATATACACAATTATCCTTACTATGGGTGAAACTTGCAGTCTGATTCCATCTAAACATTTTGAGCTAGTTCTGATTTTGGATCTTCTGCCTTCCTATATTTTTGTGAGGTAGCACATAACAAATCCATCTGTAGCTATTCTGTTTCTTAAGCTAATTGAAGATTACTAGGCAATATCATACACTTGCTTGTTCTTGTTTACCATATAGAGATAATTTATATGGTATCTCAATGCAAATAAGTTCAGTAAGATTGCTCTCTTTTGTCATGTTACCAAACTCTGCAATTAGAGTAAAAGTAGTGAAGCTAAACATGTCATATTTACAAATTTAATATGAATGTATAATAACCACAGAAACCTCACGTCCACTAGAAGATGCTTTCCTTTTCTTTTCTCATGAGGCAAAGTTTGCATGTTAATGTGTTACAATGATTTTTGCTTTCCTGTACCCTATATTTCTGCACTGGTCCTCTTTCTTCTCTTTGATATTAGTCTGTTAAATTATAAAAAATGCTAAATCCACATCCCTATCAACATTAAAACTCAGATTTTGCATTTCAAACATGTTCTTTTTATGGTTGCTCTTACAGTAATTTATGCCATTGTCTGTTCATCATATTCTTGGGTGGTTTAAGTTTCCCAGATATGGATTTATATTACTTCAATCTTTATTTTCATGTAATTAAATTGAAGCAGCTCTTTTATGCTTCATTTTTTAAGTCATTGCAGTTCTCGTGATGCAGGCTTCCATGTGGATGATGCAGAAGTTACTTTAAATGTGTGCTTGGGGAAAGATTTTTTTGGGGGTGATTTGTTCTTCCGGGGCATTCGATGTGACAAACATGTGAATACAGAGACAGAGCCAGAGGTTATTATGTCTCATGAGAAGTTTTTTGCATGTCTGTTTACAAAATTGTGCATTTCCTAGGGCAGTCATATCAAACTACTTAGTCTTATTTGATTGTTCTATATTGACCTGGAATTTGTAACAGATCTGAAGTTTTAAGCTAGTAAGTTGCTGTAGAAACTGGTGAACAAACTTCATCAAGCATATTGCATTAATATTTATTTCATGAGGGCATACTTGACTGCTGTTTTCAAGCATATTGCATTAACATTCTGCATTTGGTTTCAACAACCCATGCCATGTGTTGGTTTTGTCTAGTTTGTGTTTGTGACAAACATCATGGCAGGTAGTGTGAAAATAGCAATCCTTGCTTATAAAAGATTATGAATTCTTGCAAAGGCATGCCATTCCTTGCCTTATGGTATATTAAATATTTTCAATGTATGAAATAATAGGAATAAGGCTAGCTTATACTCATTAGTCACATAAAGTTGATCTCTCACACAAACAAGACAAGCAGTAGTGTTTGCGTGTATTTGGTTTTCTGGAACGCATTGATTTTTTATGCAACTCTTACTTTTTATTTATTTATTTATGTTTCTGTTGTGGTTGCTTTACGTAGTTATTTTGATGCTTTCATCCATTGAATAGTATGAACAAATTGCCTAAAGGTTTTTGGTTATTTCTCCAATAGCAGGAAATCTTAGATTACTCTCATGTCCCTGGTCAAGCTGTACTTCATCGTGGCCGTCATCGACATGGTGCTCGTCCCACTACTTCTGGACATAGAATCAATATGCTTTTGTGGTGTAGAAGGTACCTTTATGTTTTTGGTTTTTCGATGCATGATGTTTTCATGGTATGTTTCTTTCAATAGCATAAAGGTATTATTTTGTTGCTTGTAACTGGAGGCACTGAGATTTTCTGAATGTTGTTTACCATGGATGAACAATTCTTTTTTCTTAGACATCAACTTTCATCTCATATGTGTTATCTGATTGGTAAAGAGTTCTGTGCTATAGGTCTGTATTGTTGTGTTCACTATTCCCCACTATAAAAGCTAGATAGAAAGAGAAGGGTCTGGAAGATAAGCATTAGTTCTTATCCTTTAGGATATTAGTGATGCCATCTTATGGCCAGAGATGGTATTGGATTGTGGATTAATTCCAAATCGTGTAGGTGCCTTTTTGAATATAGTCCTTATCTTATCTTTGACCTATCCAATACTTGAGACATGACTATTAGAGAGGAACTGAGGTCAAAATGGCACCTGTTATCATCTTTGAAGCATAGGCCTTTTGTTTTGATATAAAATAATTATTTAATGTAATAATATCTTTTGTGATGTTGTTAATATTATTATTCATAATAATATATAATAATAATTTTTAATGTAGTCTTCATTGATCTTCAGTGTTATGTTTGGATAATTTTTTATCATCTTTTTATGTTCTTGTTCCATATCGTTTTAACAAAAAATTTTATATCTTATGGAGTATGAGAGTAAAACAATGTTTTAGCATCTGTCTTATTTTCTCGATTTTTATTTTACAATTTTTTGAATTTTCTATTTGTTTTTTTATAATTTTTATTTTTACAATGTTTTCTTAATTGATCCTTATCTTTTTGATCAGTGATTTAAAAAGCGCTAGGCGCCAAGGCCCAAAAACGCCCGAGGCGCTAGGCGCTCGCCCGAGCGAAGCGAGGCGCTAAAATATAAAAATATATAATATAATAAATAAATATAATTATTAATCTATTAATAGTATTGAAAATTAATCATTTCAAATAAACTTAATAATATTAACAGTATATAGTATACGTATACTGTTAAAAGGAAGTGTAAAGGGGTGCTGAGCCTACTGACTGAGAAAAGAGGAAGCGGCAGCGGTGAGCGGCGGGAGGCGCGAGCGGCAACAGCGGCGAGCGGCAGCGGCGAGGGTTAGGGTTGGGTTGAAAAGAGAAGGAAAAAACAAGGACTTTAGAAGGCAAAATGAACAATCGTAAGTCTGCAAACGACTGCTCACCGGGTGTCAAGCGCGATGGAAAGTTCCCGTTAACTTAACGTGAGAACTTGCGAAAACCGATCAATGCCCAACACTACCTCGAAGCCCCATCCACCCCTGTGCCACCCGGGGGGTTCCAGGGGTCTGAGCTGGCTGACATTTCGTGCTGCACCACAGCCTATAGAAAACAAGTCGTGGCACATGAAAACAGAGCCATTTTGGGGTAGTTTTGCCCGGCACGGTGAGCAGTCGCACTGCAGCGTTGCGATCTATTCCTGCTTACAGATTTCAAGCAAAAACACACAAAACCAAGGCAAAACATGTTGCAAAGCATATGTACAATCACGCAAAAGCAACGAACGGTTCATTGAATGAAGATGTTGCGGGTGCGTAACGATCGTTCGTGACATTACGATGCAGTGACCTTTATTTCGAACCAGATCGGGCAATTACCTGGTCTGTATACTCATTCGTACTGGCTGGTGCAATCTAAGCTTTAAAACTTGTCAGGAATTATATATGGTAGATGTTAATAAATGCCTTGATGCTAGTTGAAAGTAATTGTCATATGATTTTATCTTCTTTTTTTGCATGAGAACTTGTATCATCTGCAATTTGTTGGCCCAAATCTTATAATAGATATGCTGACTAGATTAATTATAGCTGTCCATCTGTCATTGACACAAAATTTGATCAGAAACAAGCAGAGAAAGAGGTAGAAAGACAAATGAAACAGATATAAGAAATGTAAGAGAGAGCACAGGTATAATAGGGGTAATTGGAGTAAGAAAGTTACCATATATTAAACTACTTAACATGACCAGTCCGGAATAAAATTTTTAAATTTATTGTCTTCTCATTCTAACTAGTATACCCCTTGCTGTTTGTTCTGGTCTTGTCTTTCATAATTTCATTCTAAGAAAATTAGAGTAGATCTAACTGCTTACAAAATCTGAGATGGCACATAAGGGATTAGAGACATTCAAGTGATTACTATATTTTTATATTTTGTTCCTAGACACTAAACATAATTAGGTACCTTCCTTTCTCTTTGGACACCTAAGACAACTCTAAAATACTCTTCAAAATTATTTTGAGTAAAATGTTGTAAAAGGGTCCTTGGGCCTCGCACAATTGTTGGGTGACATGCTTTAGTGAAGCACCACCTAGGTGCTCGCTTGAGCCTAGATGCTGGGCTCCTCAAGCAAGCAATTGAACAAGATGGTCAACTCTGGTTCGTTTGAACAATAACTTAGTTGGTTCAATTAAACCAATTAAGCATAGTAAATAGTAACAGTAAACCCCACTACCCCCGTGCAACCCTCGACCCGTAAACCTTAGGTACTTCGTCACTCTAGTCCCGTCGCTGCCTTCATGCACAGTCGTTGTTGTAGCTTTCATGTGTAGTTCCCTCCACCATTGTTGCTTTCATGTGTAACTCCTTCCAACATCGAGGGACAGGATCACAACTTCCTTTGTCACTGACGAACATATCCGAAGCTTCCTTCGCCCCTGACGTCGTCGTTCGCAACGTCCTCTGCCATCGTCACCATTGTCCGTAGCTTTCTCCATTGTTGTTGCCACCATCTGTAGCTTCCTTCACCGCCGCTGTCATCGTCTGAAAGTTCCTCCATCATTGCCACCCTCACCTTCCCCCTGTTCAAACCGTCAGTGACTCCTTTTCTCCCCTTCTACTATTTGACTATTGTTAATAGTGGATTGTTAATCCTTAATTGATATTAAAATTACTATTACCATATAATAAACTAAAATTGATATTAATCCTTAGAACTAATTCCTATTTAGAATTACTAATCCTTATTTAGCACTGTTTATCACTATTTAGAATTGTTATTAGTCCTTATTTAGCACCATTAATATCTATTTATTTAGAACTATTATTAGGGTTTCTGGATTAATGACTAGTGTATGAAGCAATACAGATGATTCATCAAAAAATTCAATTTAATGTTGCATTTTTATTTACATAATCATATTTATCAATTATATCATATATTTTTATATTTTTATATTCTATAGCTCCTTACTTCGCTCGGGTGGGCACTTAAGCGCCTTGGGCGTTTTGGGACTTTGGCGCCTTTTGGTGTCTAGTGCTTTTAAAAACACTTTTTAAGTAAAAAGGATAATACAAAAAAGAATAAAGGACTAAGCTCTTTATCATCACAATGACATACTTTATTACAAGGGCATCGTGGGTGTGTGCTGAAAATATCTGAACCATTCCAGGCTGAAAACATTCTTGGTGGATGGCAACAAATAGCAAATTACAGGATGCATTGATGCCTCTTCAAAAACCTATTTTTGTGACACACAGATTGAGACCATGGATTTAGGTATCACAGTGTACTCGTGCAAAATATCACGTTTGTCTGGCTATGGTGCATGTGTTTGTTTGGGTTGCTTGGTGCTATTCATCTTTACTAAATGCTCTTGGATGCCCTTTACTTGATGTGATAAACACCAACAAGTCAGTCCATCTATTGACTACTAAGGATGTTACCAAAATTAAGAGGTTTAGGGAGTGTTGCTGATATACACAATTATCCTTACTATGGGTGAAACTTGCAGTCTGATTCCATCTAAACATTTTGAGCTAGTTCTGATTTTGGATCTTCTGCCTTCCTATATTTTTGTGAGGTAGCACATAACAAATCCATCTGTAGCTATTCTGTTTCTTAAGCTAATTGAAGATTACTAGGCAATATCATACACTTGCTTGTTCTTGTTTACCATATAGAGATAATTTATATGGTATCTCAATGCAAATAAGTTCAGTAAGATTGCTCTCTTTTGTCATGTTACCAAACTCTGCAATTAGAGTAAAAGTAGTGAAGCTAAACATGTCATATTTACAAATTTAATATGAATGTATAATAACCACAGAAACCTCACGTCCACTAGAAGATGCTTTCCTTTTCTTTTCTCATGAGGCAAAGTTTGCATGTTAATGTGTTACAATGATTTTTGCTTTCCTGTACCCTATATTTCTGCACTGGTCCTCTTTCTTCTCTTTGATATTAGTCTGTTAAATTATAAAAAATGCTAAATCCACATCCCTATCAACATTAAAACTCAGATTTTGCATTTCAAACATGTTCTTTTTATGGTTGCTCTTACAGTAATTTATGCCATTGTCTGTTCATCATATTCTTGGGTGGTTTAAGTTTCCCAGATATGGATTTATATTACTTCAATCTTTATTTTCATGTAATTAAATTGAAGCAGCTCTTTTATGCTTCATTTTTTAAGTCATTGCAGTTCTCGTGATGCAGGCTTCCATGTGGATGATGCAGAAGTTACTTTAAATGTGTGCTTGGGGAAAGATTTTTTTGGGGGTGATTTGTTCTTCCGGGGCATTCGATGTGACAAACATGTGAATACAGAGACAGAGCCAGAGGTTATTATGTCTCATGAGAAGTTTTTTGCATGTCTGTTTACAAAATTGTGCATTTCCTAGGGCAGTCATATCAAACTACTTAGTCTTATTTGATTGTTCTATATTGACCTGGAATTTGTAACAGATCTGAAGTTTTAAGCTAGTAAGTTGCTGTAGAAACTGGTGAACAAACTTCATCAAGCATATTGCATTAATATTTATTTCATGAGGGCATACTTGACTGCTGTTTTCAAGCATATTGCATTAACATTCTGCATTTGGTTTCAACAACCCATGCCATGTGTTGGTTTTGTCTAGTTTGTGTTTGTGACAAACATCATGGCAGGTAGTGTGAAAATAGCAATCCTTGCTTATAAAAGATTATGAATTCTTGCAAAGGCATGCCATTCCTTGCCTTATGGTATATTAAATATTTTCAATGTATGAAATAATAGGAATAAGGCTAGCTTATACTCATTAGTCACATAAAGTTGATCTCTCACACAAACAAGACAAGCAGTAGTGTTTGCGTGTATTTGGTTTTCTGGAACGCATTGATTTTTTATGCAACTCTTACTTTTTATTTATTTATTTATGTTTCTGTTGTGGTTGCTTTACGTAGTTATTTTGATGCTTTCATCCATTGAATAGTATGAACAAATTGCCTAAAGGTTTTTGGTTATTTCTCCAATAGCAGGAAATCTTAGATTACTCTCATGTCCCTGGTCAAGCTGTACTTCATCGTGGCCGTCATCGACATGGTGCTCGTCCCACTACTTCTGGACATAGAATCAATATGCTTTTGTGGTGTAGAAGGTACCTTTATGTTTTTGGTTTTTCGATGCATGATGTTTTCATGGTATGTTTCTTTCAATAGCATAAAGGTATTATTTTGTTGCTTGTAACTGGAGGCACTGAGATTTTCTGAATGTTGTTTACCATGGATGAACAATTCTTTTTTCTTAGACATCAACTTTCATCTCATATGTGTTATCTGATTGGTAAAGAGTTCTGTGCTATAGGTCTGTATTGTTGTGTTCACTATTCCCCACTATAAAAGCTAGATAGAAAGAGAAGGGTCTGGAAGATAAGCATTAGTTCTTATCCTTTAGGATATTAGTGATGCCATCTTATGGCCAGAGATGGTATTGGATTGTGGATTAATTCCAAATCGTGTAGGTGCCTTTTTGAATATAGTCCTTATCTTATCTTTGACCTATCCAATACTTGAGACATGACTATTAGAGAGGAACTGAGGTCAAAATGGCACCTGTTATCATCTTTGAAGCATAGGCCTTTTGTTTTGATATAAAATAATTATTTAATGTAATAATATCTTTTGTGATGTTGTTAATATTATTATTCATAATAATATATAATAATAATTTTTAATGTAGTCTTCATTGATCTTCAGTGTTATGTTTGGATAATTTTTTATCATCTTTTTATGTTCTTGTTCCATATCGTTTTAACAAAAAATTTTATATCTTATGGAGTATGAGAGTAAAACAATGTTTTAGCATCTGTCTTATTTTCTCGATTTTTATTTTACAATTTTTTGAATTTTCTATTTGTTTTTTTATAATTTTTATTTTTACAATGTTTTTTTAA
>LVTN01002661.1:16340-31594 GCA_001649415.1 Musa itinerans
ATTTTGCATAACGTATGTGTTTGATCTCTCTCCCCCTATATATATATATATATATATATATATATATATATATATATATCTTAAAGAATTCTCACTCTCTAGATCTGATATGCTTCAGCTTCATCCCATCCATCAAATAGAAGAGTCAAAAAAGAGAAACTGTTAGTGGGAGCAGGAGACTATAAAGTAGAATACCTACATTATCTCTCAGATCTTGCTTGGTTCACCTCGTCAGATTGGCTGTCAGGTTGACTTGTAGATTTGCATATAGCTCGATCGTGGTGGCAACTTATATTGTAGAACTTATATCGAACAAATTCTTTCAGCGAACTATTTCTTGATGATCATTAGCAACTAATGATAATTAAATATTCTACGATATAAGTGAAAAAGATCAATCTGATTACAAGAAACTGCTGATTACTTGAAGTGAAGAAACCCTTTGGCGGCAGAAAGAAGAGCTGAACTTGTCCAACACGTGGCATGTAATTAATATTATTTTGCAAATTAACCACATTAATCTGTTTTGAGAAGTTAACATTATGCTAAAACTTGCTCGCCGTTTGCGATCAGACATACGTACCCCACCATAATTATAGACAATACGCATGTGAAAACCAAATGTCTTCAAGTAGACTAATATTTATTGTAAATTGGTTTGCAAGCAACCCATTTGGATATATACATCAAACAACTAAGGAGATAACTTTGAGACAGTAGAAAGAAATAAGTAGAATACTACTTGGAAACAAGCACTGGCATATATTGGGTGTTTCCTTTAATTCACAAAGAAATGAAAAAAAAACATATGTTATTTAGAACGAAGAGTAATCATTAGTGGTGTGATGCATTGTGTCTGATAAAATATATTTTGAGCCCTAAACACGTCATAGCTGAAGCCTCATGCTAAGTCAGAACCATACCAAGATGTTGTGCCACATGTCTCATCCCGGGAGTTCGAGGCGGTGCCGTCTGATGCTGCCCTGCACGTCCCGGGACGTGCGCCGGTCAGAAAGGTCATCCCATCCCTCGAGGGTCAGTAGCCACATCGAATCGACATGCTACAAACCCCCGCGCAATAGTATAAAGCTCCTGGTCGACCTCCGGCCAAAAAGGAGGGATGCAAAGATAAAAAAAAATAATCCATCCCCTTACTAACTTACTCGTCGGAGGGGCCACGACCGGGGATCACCTGGCGAGGGTCATTTTTGTAGGCGAACGACCACATGCAGGCGACGAGCGTCTCAACCTAGGGGACACCATCCACCGCACAACAGAAAGCTGTCAATCGGCCCGGATCCCGACCAACGCCAACCAGCACTTTTTCTCGAGGGCACGGCCACCTCATCACACGGCTCACTCTATAGAAAACTCTCAATATTGACTCGCGAACCTAACCGTGCTACTCATCAGTCATGGTATATTTGTTCGCTAAGAGTATCTACATAGAATCCTTTTTATATGATCTGAGTTGTAAAGATCCTTTTAGAAAATATATGTTAAGATAGCCTTTTGTTGAGCGAAACGTAACCAAATTAATTAATTGCATCAAGGAAATGCTAAGATTCACACAATCTCTACACGATCAAAACATTAAGGACAACAAAGAAGGCTGTAGCCTGTGGGTAAGAAACTTCGTTCTCGCTCTAAAAGTAATGCTGGTGTGTGGATTGTTTTGTCGAAAGTATGCAAGGGATATGCACCCAAGGAAAGATAGGTTGCGTGAGACATAAGCCGCATGGAAAAGATCATTTGATGGACGTATAGAATGATAGATTGATAGAGAGAGAGAGAGAGAGCGTAAGAGAGGTATACAAAAGTTTGACGTGAGTTATTTATATTTCTAGGGAGGGAAGATCCACATGCTAGCTGATTTGATCCAACCCTAACTTATGGCTGTTTACGACAACGGAGGACGGCTAACATCACATCATTTATCATCGCCACATTTTACCAACAAGGTGACAAGCAACAAGTGGAGTATGCTTATATTGTGGCTACTATATTGGCACATCATACGGTCAATGGTGTAATGGACTTTTAGTCGCTAGTGAACATATGGTCGTCTTCCTGTTTTTATTTCATGGACTTTGACATTGACACCTGCCAACACAACTAAGATAGCTTACAGTGAACGGATCTTTTAGCTGCCTTTTTGCTGGTTTCGTGTTTGAATATGATGCGGTGGAGTTGATCTAACCTAATTCACTTTTCGAAATTTATGATAATTGGGAACTAGAAGTCCCCTATAATCATCAAAGTTAGCTGCTGGTTGTTGTTATGATTAATTCAAATAGTTAGGATTAAATAAAATAAAAGATAAAAATTTAGATTTAAAAAATAGATTAGGATGAAAGATTTATTGGGATATAATAGATTCTTTTTATTATTTTAAAAAACTTGTATCTTATCTTTTAGTGCTTTTGAATCAATTCAAGTAGTTTTAGTTTCCTCTTCATTATCCTGTTTCCCTTCTTCCCGAAGTTCTATAGAAAATCGAAAAGTGTGGTATAAAAGCCTGGCTTGAAAAATATCAATAGGAGTATATCGGTTAAAAAGATGAGAAGACTACTAGATAAAAAAAAAAGAAAAAAAAGAAGATAACAAACATTAGAGTAAGTATTCCGATTCAATGTTCTCCGTATGCCGGAGAACGGTTTCTTTGTTTGCAAGCTAGACTCTGAAGAAGATTTACAACAGGTCCTTGAAGGGTTTTGGACTATTCGCAGCCATCCAATGATCTACGATATTGGTCCCCTGATATCCGTTTGGAGTTAGACAGCCTACAGTCTATTCCCTTATGGGTATCGTTTCAAGGTTTATTGTAAAGTTATGTAGCACTTTGGGACAGCCACTCTACATTGACAAAGCAACAGCTGCGCAGACGAGATTAGCATTTGCTCAAGCATGTATACTGGTTTCTTTCGACGAAAATCTCCCAAATGAGGTTTTTTATTGTGATCTTGATGGGAACACTCGTAAGGTACATGTCTCATATTCTTGGAAGCCACAATGATGTTAGAGTTGCTTATCTTTTGATCATACAATTAGAGTTTGTCAGCAAACTCCAAAACCTATTAATAAGATCTACCAGCCACGTCAGGTGTCTCAGCAACAAGGCGTGCCTCCTTCAGTGGTAGTAGAATCGGTGGTAACGAAGACGATTGAGCATTCCGACTCGTAGGTACAACACCGTAGACAGGACAAATCAGAAACTTTATCTCTCTCTATTATGTCGGAGCCTTCCACAACAGAAGTTTCCTATGGTACTCGTGGACAGGAGTAGTAGAAGTCAAGAACTTCATCTCTTCCTATATTATCGGATCTATCCACAACAGGAACTTAAATATCCACTCATTGCGACAACTAGGACTTTGTATCTCAACAAACTCAAGCACTAAAAAACCTCGCCAGAAAGGATATTCTACCATAAGAAACTTAGGCCCCAATAAACCTCGTTAGCAAAGATACTCTGCCTCAACTATCTAATGCCCCAACAAGCCACACTAACTAGGATATTGCGCCTCAACAATCTTATCACGCTTCATCAAACCATGTTAATTAGGACTACTTGACCCAAGGTACAAAGTTTAAACATTTGCTAGTTGCGAATGAAGTGGATAAATATAGGAATAAAGCCTTAAAAGGTAAGGATATTGGGCGGGAGGAAAATGTAAAATCTAAGGATAAGAAAAAGGATGGTATTATCCATTTAAAGTCATCGGATGAATACCTTACTTCCTTTCAAATTGTTTTATTTCTGATGAAGATAATATGCTGGAATGTTCATAGGATGAGTGGGCCTAGCCGTGGCAGGCGTCGCCCTTGTGCATGAGGCCAATGCTCACGCACAAGTGGCCATCGTGCCTGCGGCCCTGCCTGCAGGAGCCGCTGCAGGCAACCGTGCTTACGGGCGCCACTGTAGGCAGCCGTGCCTGCGCGTAGTGCTCACTCGCAGGTGGTTGACACTACAGCATCCCGCTAGTCGTCGGTCGAGAACCTGCATGCATATGGCAACGATGCCATCTACGAGGGCAGCAAAGGTAGCAATAGTTGATATCCTTTCTTGCTTTTGCGTTAATGATTTTGACGTCAAAAGTTTCTTCAAAACACAACACACGTAGTTCAAAACCAATCTTTCGCACGATGAACCTAGCTTTGATACCACTATTGGAAAATCTCAGGGGGTGACATCATATCCACAGCGGAAGAACATAAAATAATATCCCCAATTCCCAAAGATGTGTTCGTCGTCGTATGAAGATTGGTGCGTAAAATTCACGAAACAAAAAATCACGTGTGAGATAGATTGTGTTACCTAGGGAGATCATATATCCCTGAATCCCTATAGATCTTTAGGAGAGGGTGAAGGAGGTCAAGCGTCCTTCTCTCTAGTGGTGATCCACACATTAGGGCTGTGATGGTGCTCCTCAAAACTTAAGGCCTGCTTTGAGGTAGAGAGGGGGAGGAGAATAGGAGAGGCAAGCAAAAGGCTCTAGCCTATGAACCACTGATTCCCTCATATTTATAGAGTCCCTCTATCAACGTAACCATAATGAATTTTGCCCTATTGGGTATTGAATCTCCATCCAACTACCCAAGCCTCTTAGATTAGTAGATTTCTATCCAATAATCTCTCATGGGATCTTATCGGATCTCATCCATAGGATCTAATAATTCAGGGGCTCTTTGGATATCCAATAAGATAGGGGCTTCGACGGATATCTCATATCGGAACCTCTACTCATCGCAATGCCTAACATATGTGTGTGACCCTCTAGGCTCAATATTGAGTTGGCCGTGAGTCATACCTGTCAGAACTCTTTCTGGCTTAGTGAATTATTATCTCCATAATAATTCACTCGACTCATCGATTGCGGATGTACTAGGCCACTACGCCATAGTACCTAGACGATATAGGGGAATCCAATCCATTGGACCTATCTGTCCTCAATTAGCGTGTACCTATAGTCTCTCATCCATCTAATATCCTAGAGATTGAATACCGGGCATGGTGCTATTAGGCCCATATGATTTATACTCGAGTCTCACTCTAATCGGATTCTCCCGGAGAACTCTTTCTCTCTCAATCTGAATGACCTTGGCTAGGGATTTATTTGAGCAAGAACACTTATGACATTCCTCTCATGACACCGAGAGTGGTTGATCCTCTATCGACACTCAATAGTCCTCGTATGGTTGGCTACCACTCTCGATGACCGGTTATGCTAGATCTGGGACATCCAAACCTATAAGTCTGGTATCAAAGAGTGGAGCACTTATACAGGACATCCTTGGTGTCTCAAGTCTAAGGACCAAATACACCACTGAGACTACGAAATCAATTTCTAACAATAAGGCATCATCAACCATTCAGCATTTCGTAAGTCGATCAATTAGTGAACTCATTCTCCAATGAGCACCTGTACTGTATCCCTAGTATCCCCACACGAGCAGCTATGAGACTAGCTGCATCCGTCATATGGATGGTGTTGGTGAACAAATGTACCGTAGCTGATGAGTCAGCACGGTCTGGTCCACGGGTCGATGTCGGGAGTCTTCTGACGGTCGGGCTGAATGCTGCAGTCGACCGGGTCCTCTCAGCGACGTGTTGACCAGTGTTTCATGGTCTGGGTGCTGGTTGTGGCGGCTCGTCGTGGGGACGTCGGTCGACGACTTCTGGGGTTGGGGCGCTCGCAGATCAGGGGCGGCATTCTTCCTGCAAAAATGGCCATCGTCGGGTGATGCCCGACTGTGGCCTCTCAGACGAACAAGTCAGTGGAGGATTCAATCATTTTTCCTCTCTCCCCTTTTTTGCCGATGTCCACCAAGGGATCTTATACAATTGTATGAGGGTCGGTCGTACGTGGATCGACGTGATGGGCATGTCAGATAGTGTCTCGGTACGAACCCTGACCTGACATGTGGGGATGGTGCCGTCCCGGGTTTACTGGGATGAGGCGTGTTAGCCGATACCATGGGGTACGGATTCTGACTCGGCGTGTGGCATGTCGTGACGTGTGACACCTTTGGTACAGATTCTGCTATGGCGTGTGGCATCGGTTGTGACGTGTGACACCTTTGGTACAGATTCTGCTATGGCGTGTGGCATCGGTTGTGACGTGTGACACCTTTGGTACGGATTCTGCTATGGCGTGTGGCATCGGCTGTGGCATGTCTTGGGCCCATAATGTGCCTTATCACTTCTCTCCCCCGTCATGGCGCGTCGTGGGGTCCCTAGAGGGCCGAGAGGTGTGACTTGGCTGAAACGCCACGATTACGCTTGCGAGTGGAGTTTGGGTAGCCTGTCGTGGGGTGGTCTGGAGGAGCGGCGTTCTGTGCCTTGGGAAGGATCGAAACTTCCGATCGGGCGATCGGGCCGAATGAGGTGAAGCCGCTTTTTTGTAGGTCGAATACTCGATTTGGCATGGTGCGGAGTGCCGTGATCGGGTGTAGCGAGTCGGAGATCGGGCTGAAGCGATTTGGATGTTGGACTGGCCAAGGGGTGACTAGCATTAGGCTGTCCGCGAGGCGCGACTCGAACATTGGATTGGCCGAGTTGTGATTCGGGCACGAGCTTTGGACCTGTTTTGACGCTAGTGGGTCGCAAGTCCGGAACGATCTGGAGTGACCCGGGCGATGAACTGGGCCGGCGAGTCGCAAGTCGGGAACCGATCCGGAGCGACTCTGGTATAAGCCGGATCTGTGAGCCCAGCGACTACTCGGGCTCAAGTTTTGATGCCAGCGGGTTGCAAGTCCGGAACGATCTAGAGTGACCTAGGCGATGAACTAGGCCGGCGAGTCGCAAGTCGGGAACCGATCTGGAGCG
The DNA here is from genome assembly GCA_001649415.1 of Musa itinerans. Classification (NCBI taxonomy): domain Eukaryota; kingdom Viridiplantae; phylum Streptophyta; class Magnoliopsida; order Zingiberales; family Musaceae; genus Musa; species Musa itinerans. The sequence goes on from LVTN01002661.1 coordinate 23,170, forward strand.
ACTCGGGCAAAGAACTGGGCCGGCGAGTTGCAAGTCGGGAACCGATCCGGAGCGACTCGGGCAATGAACTGGGCCGGTGAGTCGCAAGTCAAGAACCGATCCGGAGCGACTCGAGCAATGAACTGGGCTGGCGAGTTGCAAGTCGGGAACCGATCCGGAGCGACTTGGGCAATGAACTGGGCCGGCGAGTCACAAGTCGGGAACCGATCCGGAGCGACTCGGGCAATGAACTGGGCCGGTGAGTCGCAAGTCGGGAACCAATCCGGAGTGACTCGGGCAATGAATTGGGCTGGCGAGTCGCAAGTCAGGAACCGATCCGGAGCGACTCGGGCAATGAACTGGGCGGGTCGCAAGTCGGGAACCAATCTGGAGCGACCCAGGCAGGAGTTGGGCCAGCGAGTCACAAGTCGGGAACCGATCTGGAGTGACTCGGGCAATGAACTGGGCCGGCGTGTCTTTGTGCCACGTGGCGGGCCGGATATAGCAGTGCGGGGGTTTAGCGAGAGATCGAGTGACCTCTGGTGGGATATTCTGGGCGACGGGGTGCCTTTGGCGGGAGATCTGGGACGATTGGACGCCTCTGGCGGGAGATCTGGGATGATTGGACGCCTTTGGCAAGAGATCTGGGATGATTAAACGCCTCTGGCGGGGGTTCTAAAGCCGGCGAATCTTGGCGGATCCGAGGGGTCATGGTGGGTTTTAAATGCTGCAACCACCTTGCTCCTCGGGGAGCCCAATCGTCATCCCGCGATGGTGCAATTTGTCCCTTATAAGCTTCCTCCAGAGCTTTTGTAATCACTTTTTCTTCGGCCCCTCAATCCGCGCCCCGGCTTCTTGCTTCCAACCCTGAGGTTGAGATGTCTTCGTCTTCTTCTTCTTCGTCTTCTTCTTCTAGGGGAGTACGGGTGGTTAGAGTGTCCTCTAATGATGCTTCGCCGGAGGCCGGAGGGTGTTCTGCCGCACTTGTAACCCTCAAGTCGTGGCATGATGTGGACTCGGTGGTGACCGAGGACTTTTTGAGGGTGCTCCATGACCGTTATCGCATCCCGGAGTGTTATACCGTTCACGCTCCTCGGCCAGGTCAGCGGTCGTACGATCAGTTTCCCGACGGGTTCGGACTGACTGTGGGGGCACTTGAAGCAGGGTTGCGATTCCCGTTGCATCCCGTCATCGGGGAATGTCTCCAGAAATGAGGCATATCACCATCTCAGATGGCGCCGAACTCTTGGCGCTATCTAGTGGCCTTTATTGGGGAATGTTGAGGGGTTGGGATCGAGCCGACCGGGGCTCTCTTCTCGACCTGCTTCCATTTGTGTAAAGGCCGAGGTGGGTATTACTTGACCGCCCATAGCGGGTTTAAGATCAGTGGCACTCGTTCCAACAACAAAGGTTGGAAGAATCGCTTCTTCTTCATCAGTTGTAGTAGGGGGTGGGGCTTTAGTACCGGGTGGACTTCTCGAACCGTCGACAACTCTCTCATGTTGCATTCTGTTGAAGAAGCAACGGGCGTAGATCGGCTGAGGGGCATCTTGTCCTCCTCTCGGGCAATCGGGGCGATGACCGAGGAGTGGTTGGTCAAAGCAGGGCTGAGTCCGACTGCTCGGGGTATGGCTATTGGTGTGCTTGTAGGTCGACCACCCGTCCCGAGGCATCTGATCGATCTATTTTTTTACCTACAGAGATGGTGGATCTTCAGCGGGTGAAGGGGGCGCCTCGTAGCAGAACTACGGCGCCATCGACTCGGGGTGGGGGTAGCTCTGGAATAGGGGGTGCTCCGCAGAAGGGCTCACCGAAGAGGCCGTCTGGATCACCGGAGGCGGGCCGCCCTTCAAAAAAGACGAAGACCATGGCCCGGAAGGTGCCCCTGAGTCTAACCGCTCGTGGGAACACCGTCCCAAGGTCGCCCGCAGTCGTTTCCCAAGGCGGCGGTATGGGGAGCATGAAGGGAAAGGGGGTGTCCGGGGCATCGAGCAGTGATTCTTCTCGGAAGACGCCTGCGCGCCCGACTTCGATACGGCAGCTGTGTCATGTCCGCCCTCGGACCGAGGGCAAGGAGTTCGAGGCCCTAGCCATGGTCGACCTCCCAGCTGGGGAGCCGGGGACCCCTTATCCCTCTCGGTGGCCGTCTCTCAAAGCCGACAGTCGCATCTGGGGTGACGGGCCGACTGCTCGGGAGTTCCTCCGGGGGGCGCTCCACTCGGCCATGGCGAAGGAGCTTTACTACACCCCCTCGAAAGCGCTGGTAGACCGGGCAGCCAAGTCGTTCGTTTGGGTGAGTGATGACTTTCTTTGGCCCTCCCTTGTGTAAGCCCTGATGCTGATCTTTGTGCAGGGTCACCATTACACCATGGCGTTGATAGATCGGGCTCTTGACGCCGGCCAGGTGATTGAGCACTAGTCGGCCATTCACGCCTCCCTTCAGCTGGAGATCCTGGAGCTGAAGACTCGGGGTGGCCCGGAAGCCGTCACTGCGGCCGAACAGCATGCCTTCGCTCTTGACGCAGAGGTGACCCGCTTGAAGGCCGATTTGGAGGAGAGCCAGTCACGCACCCGAATGCGGGACGATGAGCTATAGACGCTCTCTCACGATGTCGAGACCGCCAGATCTACGGCTTGGGCTGCCGAGGAGGTCTTGAAGGAGGAGCGGCTAGCACTGCCCGGGAAAATAAAGGAGGCGCTTGCTGAGTACAAATCGTCCGCCGATTTTGAGCGCGGGCTGGTGAGGTCGGGACGCGTAACATATGAGTTCGGGTACCGGGTGGCTTGTGCTCATGTTCGGGCGGGGCATCCGGAACTAGAACTGGAGTTGGACCCTTTCGTCGATCATCCCGCGAATCAGTCTGTGGATATGCCGGCGAGTGTCCCCTTCGACGACGGGCCCGAAACTCCTCCTCGGAGCTGACTTGTATTTTCTTTTCTTAATTTTGGTCGGGTCGGCTCTTGAGATTGTTTCGCCCGACCCTCATATGTATTTTCTCATTAATAAAGAAAATTGTGTTTTTTGACTGTCTTCTTTGGTTGTGGATGCGTAGACTTTTTAAGGACTCGTTTTCCAAACGCCTTGCTCTACTTCTCTTATGGGTATAATTTTTTCAGATTCGCTACATTCCACGTTCTTGGCAGGGGGTTTCCTTCTATAGTTTCGAGTCGGTAGGTTCCTTCTCGGACTACATCGTAGACCCGATAGGGGCCTTCCCAATTCGGCGCAAGTTTTCCCCTTGCTCGGGTCGGGTCGCTTACCTCGGCCTTTCGAAGGACGAGATCCCTGACCTTGATCAGTCGCGGGCGAACCTTGCGGTTGTATATCCGAGCTACGACCTTCTTGTATGCCAAGGTGCGTAGGTGTGCCTCGGCTCTTCTTTCTTCGAGGAAATCTAGGTTTGCTCGCAGGCCTTCCTCGGGGTCTGCCTTTTTGTAGCCGGAGGTGCGCAAGGTCGGGAACACCATCTCAGGCGGAAGGACTACTTCGGTTCTGAACACGAGGCTAAACGGGGATTCTCCCGAGGCGGCTTTTGGAGTCGTTCGCATCGCCCATAGGACGCTAGGGAGCTCGTCCACCCAGGCTCCGAGCGCGCCCGTGATCATCTTCTTGAGGCCTTCCAAGATCGCCCAATTCATTACTTCGGTTTGACCGTTGGATTGGGGATGCGTGACCGAGCTGAACTTTAACTGTATCCCATACGACTGGCAAGAGGCCCGGAATGGCGTTGTTGAACTGAGCTCCATTGTCGGTGACAATAGCTCTTGGAATCCCGAATCGAGTGATAATGTTCTTCCAAGTGAAACTTCGAACTTGTTTCTCGGTGATGAAGGCCAAAGGTTCAGCCTCAACCCATTTTGTGAAGTAGTTGACCCTTACTATGAGGAAGCATCGTTGCCCCGAAGCTGGAGGAAAAGGTCCAAGGAGATCAAGTCCCCACTGGGCGAAGGGCCAGGTCGCTTCCATCGGGGTGAGTGGAACCGCCGGTTGGTACTGTAGACGAGCGTGTCTCTGACACTGTTGACACTGTTGTACGTATGATATGGCGTCTCGGTGCATTGTCGGCCAGTAATACCCTTGCCTAAGAGCCTTGAAAGCCAAGGTTCGTCCCTCGATATGCTCCCCACAGATTCCCTCGTGGAGCTTGGCAAGGACCGTTTCAGCTTTTAATGGCGTTAGACAGCGTAGGAGGGGTTGAGAAAAGCCCTTGCTGTATAACTTTCCGCCAATGATGCAGTACCAGGCTTGGGTTCGCCTCAGTCGTTTCGTGACTACCGGATCGTCAGGCTTCGTCCCGTCTTTCTTGAAGCAAAGGATTTCTTCCATCCAGTTCGGCGAGACCTGAGTTTCAGCAACGTCGCGTGATGGTATTATTGGTGCCGTTATGGACTCGGTCGCCGGGGTTACTTCCAAGTTGCGGGTGGAGGCTAACTTAGCCAAAGCGTCGGCCTGTATGTTCTGAGCCCGAGGTATTCGAGTGACCGAAAGATGGTTGAAGAGACGGGCGAGCCACCGTGCCTCCGCCAGGTATAACGTCATGGTCGAGTCTCGGGCTTCATAGCTTCCGTTGACGTGCCCTGTCACCAGTTGGGAGTCGCTGAATACCTCGAGGTCGGCCACCTGTATCTCTAAGGCGAGGCGTAGTCCATGAAGTAGCACTTCGTACTCGGCCTCGTTGTTGGTGGCTCGGAATTATAGCCGGAGCGATCTCTCGTAGGTTTCTCCGGTTGGGCCCTTGAGGATAAGTCCGATCCCGGCCGCCTTGGCGGTGGCCGAACCATCTACATGCAGGGTCCACGGGCGACCGTTGTTTTCTTGCCCCTCTGCATGATCTTCGGGGGTTAACTCAGAGATGAAATCAGCTAGTACCTGGGCTTTGACGGCGGTTCTGGGAGAGTACAAAATGTCGAATTCGCCGAGCCCGACCGACCACCGCAATATTCGTCCAGACGCAACAAATTTGGACAGGATTTGTCGCAGCGGCTGGTCGGTGATGACATTGATTGTGTGAGATTGGAAGTATGGTCGCAGCTTTCGGGCCATTTTCATCAACGCGAGGGTCAGCTTTTCGATCAGGGAATACCGTACTTCGGCCCCATTGAGGACATGGTTGACGTAGTAGATAGGTTGTTGCGTTGGTGGCATTTCCCGAACTAATACCGAGTTGACCGCCCGCGCTGAGGCCGGCAGATAAAGACCATGGGTTTCTCCTGGCTCGGGGGAGGCGAGTCGGGGCAAGCGGACAAGACACGCCTTTAACCTTTTGAAGGCCTCTTCATATTCCGGGGTCCATGTGAAGCTTTCGGCCTGTCGTAGAGCCTAGAAGAAGGGGAGGCACTTGTCGCCTAATCGTGACACGAATCTGCTGAGTGCCGCCAGCTTTCCAGTAAGGCACTACACCTCCTTGATAGAGCGGGGCGGGAGCATCTCGGTTATTGCCCGAACCTTCTCCGGGTTGGCGTCTATCCCTCTCTGGTGGATGATGAAACCGAGGAATTTTCTCGAGCTGACCCCGAAGACGCACTTCGCAGGATTTAGGCGCATGTTGAATCGTTTGAGGGTTTGGAAAGTTTCCACCAAGTCGGCCAGATGTGTGCTTGCGATTTTGCTTTTAACGATCATGTCGTCCACATATGTTCCTCCCGAGTTGGTGCTTAAACAGCTTATCAACCATTCTTTGGTAGGTTGCACCAGTGTTTTTTAGGCCGAAAGGCATTACTTTGTAGCAGTAAACTCCTCTGTTGGTGACGATGGCAGTGCTCTCTTGATCTTTTGACGCCATTCGGATTTGGTTGTAGCCCGAGAATGCGTCCATGAATGTTAGGAGTTCATAACCTGTTGTGGCGTCGACTAGCTGGTCTATCCTTGGAAGTGGATAGCAGTCTTTGGGGCACGCCTGGTTGAGGTCGGTATAGTCAACACACATCCGCCAGCTTCTATTGGGTTTTTTAATGAGGACTACATTCGACAACCATTGTGGGTACTTTACTTCGGTAATGAATCCAGCCCCTTTAAGGCGGTCAACCTCATCATTAATCGCCTTTTGTCGGTCGGGAGCAAACTTCCTCGGTTTTTGCTTTACTGGCCTTGCCCCGGGGTTGATGCTAAGCTAGTGTTGGGCCACCTCCTGGTTAATCCCCGGCATCTCCTCGGGAGACCATGCGAACACGTCGGCATTTTCCCTTAGGAAATCGATGAGTTGGAGCCGATTTTCTTTGGGTTGTGCCGTACCGATCTTTGCGGTCAGATCGGGTCGGTTTCTTTTCAAGGGCACCTTGGTGAGTTGTTCTGGGGGCTCAAGGCGTTCCGGGGGTATGGTTCCTTCTCGGGGATCATGGTCTTGGGAGTGTGACTTTTCCGGGAGAGTGACTGCTGTAAGGTAGCATTGCCTTGATTCTCTTGGGTCGCTTCGCGATTCCCTGATTACTGCCGAGGTCGAAAACTTGATGGCCCGATGGTAGGTAGAGACCACCGCTTTCAGTTTGTTGAGTGTCGGTCGGCCGAGGATGACGTTGTAGGCTGAGGGTAGGTCGGCCACCATGAAGGTAGTCAACGTTGTCTTGGCTCTTGGTTCTTCCCCTATGGTGACGAGGAGCGTGGTGGTGCCGAGCGGGGAGATGGAGTCCCCAGTGAACCCGATGAGCGACGAGTTCATAGGGCTAAGGTCCTCCCTGGTCAGGCCGAGCTTCTTGTAGGCGTCGAAGTATAGCACGTCGGCAGAGCTCCCGGTGTCAACCATTACTCTTTTGACCCGAGCATTAGCGATCCGGATGGAGATTACCAAGGCGTCGTCGTGGTGGAAGCGTTCAACCTGTTTGGCTCCAAAAGTGATTTCAAGCTCGAGCTCGGGTCAAGGGCGTTTCTCGACCGCGCTCTGAGCATAGGCCTTCCTTGCCGTTGAGCTGTTGCCGCCCGCTGCTGGTCCCCCAGAGATGACGTCGATCTGTCTTTCCATGGGCCCCTTGGGACGTGGAGTTACTTCTCGGGGTCCCTTGAGATAGCGACCAAGGTGACCCCTTCGGATCAGGTCCTCGATTTGGTTTTGGAGGTCGTGGCAGGTTTCTGTGTCGTGGTCGTAGTCCCGGTGGAACCTGCAGTATTTTGATCGGTCTTTGTGTGTAGCTTTCAGGGGGTTGGGGTGTCGCAAAAGACCCTTCTCCCTGATTTGGAGGAAGATCTCAATTCGAGATGTGTTCAGTGGGAGAGGTGGGGGCCTCGGGAGCAATTCAGGTCGGTCGGGCCTTCGGCGGGGTTGCCCCGGGGCGGCTGAGGTAGCACTTTGGGGTTCAACCCTTGGCTTTTTTTCTGTCCACGCGCCTTCCTGCCATTAGTGCTTCGGTGGCGACGTACTAGTTGGCGCGCTGGAACGTCTCGGGGATGGTTGTCGGCGGCTTCTCGATCAACGACCAGAAGAACCTTGAGGGCTTCAATCCCATTAGGAACGCCTGCATGATCAGAGAAGGGTAAGCGTCCGGGAATCCCCGGACTTCAGTGGCAAAGCGTGTCACAAACTGGGAGAGCATCTCGTCCTCGCACTGAGATAGCGCGAGCAGGGCGGCCATAGAGGGCTTGGGTCGCATGCTGGTAAGGAAGTTCTGCTCGAACTCCCTAGCGAGCTGATCGAAGGATGAGACTGAGGACGGACGTAATCGGCAGAGCCACGCGCGTGCCGGTCCCTTGAAGGTGGTCAGGAATGCTCGACACATCAACGCGTCGGAGGTGCCATAGAGGGCCATTTGAGCTCGGAACGTGGCGACATGCTCTGCGGGGTCGGAGCTGCCGTCATACGTCTCCAACGCTGGCAACCTGAAGTTGAGGGGTACAGGCTTTTCCTATATTTCCTGAATAAAGGGGGATCCCCCCGAGCCACCTTTGTTCGACTCGCCGCGTGACTTCTGAAACTCGCGCTGGAACTCGTCCAGGCATTGGTTGACCCGAGACAACTGGATCTTGAGTGAGTCGTTCACCGAGTCCGACGATGGGGGGTTAGGCTCGGCGTGGGGTGGTGAAACTCGGCAAGGTGCGGGTGTGTCCTGCTCGGGCGGGCTTCTCGGATTCGTTGTGTGGTCTCGGGCTTCTTTAGTCCCAACTTGCTCCCCGCTCGGCCTTTGTGTTACCGGATCGATCGGGGGAGCCGCTAGCTGTACAATCTGGGGTATGAGTGGGACAAGCGTTTGCATCATTCCTGCCATTGCTTGGACTTGCTTGGTCAGGCCGAGGAACTCCTCGGGCGACACGGTTGAGGGCCCTATAGTAGGTCCAGAGGGCGACAGCCCCGGGTCATTGAACAGGCGCCAGTAGCGCTCTGGCGTCGAGGTTGAGATCCCTCCATCTCTAGGGGGAGGCTAATCCCCGAGTCGGATCGGGAGGCAACCGGTTGGCGGCTCTCCTTCTGGGAGAGCTCTTGCGGCACACTCCTGCGACATGGCCCTCCTTTTAGCGCCA
>LVTN01002662.1:6300-24445 GCA_001649415.1 Musa itinerans
TTCTTACATGGGCCTAGCTGGCCCTTAATTGGGTTGGCCCAAATCCAAGCCCAATTACGTGTTAACTATGATTCCTAAGACATATTCTAAGCTAAACAAGTCCGTAAGTCTTAGTTCTTCCAGTGAGCTTTCGGCGATCTTCCGGCGAACTTCCGACGATCTCTCGACAATGTTTCGGCGGACTCCTGGCAAGCTCCTAGACTTCACGACGATCTTCTTGGAGAGTTCAAACGAGCTTCTTAGCAAGCTCCGTAACTTCTCGGCTGGTTCCACTAGAACTTCCGACGAACGTTCGGACTTCTGACGAACTCACGAACTCCCAACGATGTCACGTCCTTGACTCTAAGACTTCATTTTGCTTCATGTCTTGCTATCGTAGTTAATCCTGCACATGTAAAACACACTTCGATCTAGACAATTAATACTAAGCAATAATCATGTTGTCCGGCATGTCATTGGTCCCTTGACGCTTCGTCTGATTCTTCGGCGTTTCATCCTCTCTTGCGGCCTATTGCCCAATCGGCCAGTTGACTCCGCAACTCCAATATCCTTGGCACAATGTCCGCTCTTCTTGGCCCGATGCCCGAATCCATGGCCCGAAGCCTTCTGTCGATATGTCGACCGATCCACTAGCCCGACATTCAATCTTCTGATATGTTCCTCCGGCCCAACATGATTCTTCCTGCTTTAATTGTCTCATCCTAATTAAAGCATCCTGCATCACTCAAAATGCAGATTAATATATAAACACTTATCAATTAGTTTCATCATCAAAATACGAGATTCAACAAAAATAATCTTGGTCATAGGTTACTCGAAAGGGACATCGAGATAATGGGATAAATTGGTGTGCTATATACCCGTCCATATGATGGAGGTAATTAGTCTCATAGCTGCTCATATGGGGACACTAAGGATAGAGTGCAGGTGCTCATTAGAGAATGAGTTCACTGATTGATCCGCTCACGGAATACTGGATGGTTGATGATGCCTTATTGTCAAACAGCAATTCCGTAGTCCCAGTAATGTATCTTGTCCTTAGATTTGCAAAACTAAGGATGTCATGTATGAGTACTCTAGTCTTGGATACCAGACTTATAAGTTTGGAAGTTCCAGATCTAGTACAACCGATTATTGGGAGTGGCAGCCAAACTTATGAGGGCTATTGAGTGTCGATAGAGGATCATCCACTCTTTGTATCATGAAAGGAATATCCTATATGTATTAACAAATCCTTGGCCAAAATTATTCGAATTGAAAGAGAAAGAGTTCTTTGGGAGAATCCCATTAGAGCAAGACTCGAGGAGAAACCATATGAGCTTGACAGCACCATGCCCAATATATGGTCTTTGGGATATTACATGGTTGAGGGACTATAGGTACATGGTAATTGAGGACAAATAGGTCCAAAGGATTGGATTCCCCTATATCATCTAGGGACTACGGCGTAGTGGCCTAGTACGTTCGTAGTCAATGAGTCGAGTAAATTATTATGGAGATAATAATTCACTAAGCCAAAAGGAGTTCTAACAAGTATAACTCACGGTCAACTCGATATTGGGCCTAGGGAGTCACACACATATGGTACATGTTGCGACAAGTAGAGGTTCGGATATGAGATATCCACTAGAGCCCCTATCTTATTAGATATCTAATAAGCCCCTGAATTATTGGATCACATGGATAAGATCCAATAAAAGTACACAATAGGGTAGGATCCATTAGGATGTATATCTAGCACATAATAGGGCAGGATCCATTACGGTTAACTAGGGGCCTCTATAAATAAGAGAGAACTAAAGGCCCACAGGCTAGGGCTTCTAAGTTGTCACCTCCTATTCTCCTTTCCCCTTCTCCTCCTCAAATAGCAAACTTGGAGATTTGAGGAGCATTGTTGCAACCCTGCTATATGGATCACCACTAGAGAGGAGGACGCTTGACCTCCTTCATCCACTCCTACAGATCTGTAAAGATTCAGGGATATACGATCTCCCTAGGTAACACAACTATCTCACACATGGTTTTCTATTTCATGGGTTTGGCGCACCAATCTACACACGACGACGAACACATATTAGGAAATTTAGGGTTTTTGTTTTATGTTCTTCCGCTGAGTATGTGATGTCGCTCCTAGATTTCCTAACAGTGGTATCAGAGCCAGGTTGAACTGCGTATGTTGTATTTTAGAAAATCTTTTGACGTCAAAATCATTGACGCAAAAGGTGAGAGAGGGCAGCAACTGTTATTGCCCTCGCAGGTTGGCCAAAGGCTACTTGTAGCCTTGTCGAGAGCTCCTAAAGGAGGTCTTGGCCACCTACAACAGGCCACCTACATGCAGGAGCTATTGGTGGCCGGCGGACGGCGGCCATCCGCCCGCAAGGATGCCGCCTACAGCATAGGCAGCCTGCGCATGGGCGTTGGGCCCGCGGGCGAGCCGCCCGCAAGGGTGGGGCTCGCCAGCGGTAGCCGCCTGCCCACAAGCGCAAGCGACGCTGACCGTCGCTGGGCCCGCACATGAGCCCCAGCAAGTAGCACCTACGGGCACTATAACCGTGGGCAAAGGCGCCGGCGGGCGGTGCACCCGCGAGCAGAGCCGCCCGTGAGGGCGGTGGTAGTGCCCGCAAGGGAGCCCCCGCCGTAGAGGGTCATCGCCGGTAGGGTAGCGATGACCGCAGTAAGTAGAAAATGGGGTTTAGGGCATTTTCTAGGCAAAAGACAATTTTGCCCCTTAGGATTTTAGAAATTCTAATTTTTGTCCTTTGTCCAAATTATGAAAACACCCCTCATAATTCAAAAAATTCCTTGCATGTTCCTGATTTTAAAAAATATTAATTAATTAAAAATTTTAATTAATTAATTTATTATTATTACTATTATTATTATCTAGTAGTCCTACATGATGATGATGATGTGTACATGTGATGTATGATGTGGATGGATAATTATAGACCGTGTGATGTGTGTGTACTTGTGATTATTTTTATTGGGGCCTACGAGCCTCTATTTTATTTCTCGTTTATTGTCGGGCCTACGTGCCTATGATTAAGTTGTAATCACACGATGAGGCATAGCAAGAGCGTAGAAGTAATAGCGGGACCCACGAGACAGACGATCGCGATGCATGGAGATGCGTTGAGATGTCGATAGAATCGATGAGGATGAGATGGATGATCACAAGGCATAGAGATGCACCATTGCACGCGTAGATCTTGATGTGAGTGATTAGGCCTACTAGCTCGGGCCTGATCACATTAGGCTATGGTCCATGATCATCTGGTGTGATTGCTCATATGATATGTCATTGCTTATACACCTACTAGATATGTATATATATTTGAATGTGATGTAGATATTATTGAATCTCAGATTTTGATGATGAAATCAATTGGTAAATTATTTGATCTAATCTATATGTTGAGAAAGGTGTGCAGGATTAACTATGATAGTAGTAAAACATAAAGTAGGTGTTGTGCTGGAGTCAAGATTGAGACTCCGTTGGGAGTTGGAGAGTTCGTCGAAAGTTCGGACGTTCATCAGAAGTTCTACGAGAACCAACCAAGAAGTCTAGAAGCTTGCCAAAGAAGCTTGAGAGAACTTGCCAAGAAGATCATCATGAAGTCCAGGAGCTTGCTGGAAGTTCATCGGGACATTGCCGAGAGATCGTCGGAAGTTCACCGAAAGATCGCCAGAAGAACAATTAACGTACCGGAACTAGAATGCTTTATTAAATGTCTTAATTATCGTAGTTAGATAGTAGATTGAGTTGGGATTGGGAGGTAATCCCACTAACTTACTTAGGGGCCAATTAGGCCCTTAACAAGGCTGAATTGGGTCGGATTGAACAGCCGATTCAGCACTTGAAAACATGGCTGGCAGTGACACCGCCTAGTGACCCACCCAATCTCCCAAGTGGTCTGGGTGGTGGTATCGCCCAAACTGGGCGGTGGTACCGCCAGTAGTTAATGCTGCCTGCGGTGGTACCGCCCCTATTAGGCGATGGTACCGCTAAAGCTCAATATTCGAGCTTTGTCAAGCGGTTATACTACCCAGATTGGGCGGTGGTACCGCCCAATAATGGTGGTGGTACCGCCAGTACCCTAAAATCCAGAGATGTGACACTTTTTTGCTCCAATTTTAAAGCTATTGGGGCCTATAAATACCCCACCCTTTTCTGCATGAAAGTGTACGAAAGTATTGGCATAATCTTGAAATCTTTAGAGTGCTAAAAGCATTGTAAAAGTGCAAGAGTCCTCCTCCTCCCTTTCTAAGTGTTGAGATCATTCAAGAGAGGTGTGAGACTTGTAAGGGTTCTCTCCTAAACCCATAAAAAGGAGAAAAAACTATAAAAGGTGGTTGGTCTTCGCCTATTGAAGGAAGGTTATTAGTGGATGCCAGTGACCTCGACGGAGGAGGAATCCGAAAGTGGATGTAGGTCACAACGACCGAACCACTCTAAATTCCGGTTTGCATTTTGTCTTGAGCAATTTACCTTTCTTGCAAGCTACTTTACCTTCTTACTGCTTTCTCTATGTCCCATACGCTTCCAAGTTAAAATCTTTACGAAATGATTTTCATCGAAATCGGGTTTAATCCAAATGAAGACTTTTGAAACGGGTAATTTTTCCGCTGCACTAATTCACCCCCCCTCTTAGTGCCGCTCTTGATCCTAACAATTGGTATCAAAGCAAGGTTCACACTCATTTGGTTTGAAACCCAAGAGACGTGACATTTGCCGGCAACCAAGAGGGTCACGCAATTACACGTCTGCCCATGTTCAATGGACCGGATTACATATATTGTAAGACTAGAATGAGGATTTTTCTGATTTCAATGGAATTTGAGCTATGGAACATTATCAAAAATAGTTTTCAAATGTCTTCTCTTCCAATGAAAGATTGGAATGAGTTGGAGAAGAAGACTTTCACTTTAAACGCCAAGGCTATGAATGCCTTAATTTGTGCTTTAGATAAAAACGAATTCAATCGAGTATCTATTTGTGAAACGGCTTTTGATATATGGCGTATACTCGAAGTGACTCACGAAGGCACTAGTAGAGTAAAGGAGTCAAAAATTAATCTTTTAGTCCATACTTATGAGTTGTTTCGAATGAAACCGAGTGAGACCATTGGAGACATATACACCCGATTTACGAATGTCGTCAATAGTCTAAAAGGACTTGGTAAAAGTTTTTCAGATTTTGAACTTGTTAATAAAATCTGAAGATCTCTTCCAAAGAGTTGGGATCCTAAAGTAACAGTCATTCAAGAGGCTAAGAATTTAAATAACTTTCCTCTTGAAAAACTAATCGGGTCATTAATGACCTATGAGATGACTTGCAGTGCTCATGAAGAGCTTGAGAACAACCTTTCAAAGAATAGGAAGGATATAGCACTAAGAACTCAAGAAAACCACTTGAAAGAAAATTCAAATGATAAGGACTATGATGATGACTTGGCACTCTTGACAAGAAAGTTTAAAAAATTCATAAAAAGGAATAAATTTAGAAATGATACTAAAAATAAATTTAAACCTAAGAAAGAACAAGTCATATGCTACGAATGTAAGAAGCCGAGGCATTTCAAAAACGAATGTCCCTAAGTAAAGAAGAAACAACCAAAGAAGAAGAAGGCTCTTAAAGCAACGTGGGATGACTCAAGTGCATCCGAAGAAGAGGAGCAAACCAACACCGAGCAAGTTGCTAACTATGCGCTAATGGTTATTGGAGATGAGGTAAGCAGTTCATTAGATGCAAATTTATCTTTTGATGAATTACTAAGTGATTTTCATAATTTATTCGATGAATGTAAATTAGTTAGTAAAAAATATAAATTGTTAAAAAAGGATCATTCTTCTCTTGTTAGTGATTTTGATAGACTAAAAATTGAGTATGATGATAGTTTAGCTCCATGCACAAAATGCGATCAATTAGAAATGCTTAGAAAGGAAAACTTGCTACTCAAAGAAACCTTAGAAATGTTTGAGGTTGATAGCAAATCCTTGAACATGATCCTTGCCAATAAAGGTCATGTTCATAGAAAAGGCGGAATTGGATTTGTGAGTAGCTCTTACCAAAATCAAATCGCCTTTGTTAAAGGCCCTACTTTGCATGTTTTACTCCGAAACAAATGTAACTTTTGTTACAAATTTAGGCATGTAGTGTATCATTGTCCGTTTAAGAAATATAGTCCATACAAATTGATTTGGGTTCCTAAAGGAACCGTAAAGAACTCCATGCAAAATGATAAGTTAAGTCGATCGATTTTTAAGGCACCCAAGGTTAAATGGGTACCTAAAAATCATCCTTTTTTTGTAGAAATGTTTACCATCACAAGCTAGGAGCAAGAGATGGTACCTTGATAGTGGATGCTTAAGGTATATGATTGGAGATCTATCTTAATTCTCTAAGCTCACTAGTCTAGATGAAGGATATGTCACCTTCGGAGATAACAACAAGGGTAAAATCATTGGCAAAGGAACCATAGGTAACAAATCCAACTTCTTTATTGATGATGTGTTATTGGTTGATGGCTTAAAGCATAACCTTTTGAGCATTAGTTAATTGTATGATAAAGGATACATCATTAGATTTGAATCCAATGCTTGCATTATTGAAAAACCACACAAAAACACATCTATGATCGCCCTAAAACAAAATAATATATACACTATCGACATTAATGATCTTTGTAATGAAATGTGCTTTCGGTTTTGAATGACGATGCTTGGCTTTGGCATAGGAGATTAGGTCATGCTAGCATGAAACTAATCTCTCAAATCTCATCTAAAGAACTTATAAGAGAAATTCCTCACATTAAGTTCGTTAAAGACAATGTGTGTGATGCATGTCAACTAGGAAAACAAATAAAAGGTAGTTTCAAACCAAAGAACCAAATAAACACCTCTAGACCATTGCAATTGATCCATATGGACTTGTTCGGACTAATTGTTACATCAAGCCTAGGAGGTAGCAAATACGCCTTTGTCATCGTGGATGATTATAGTAGATATACTTGGACTTACTTCTTGGTGCATAAAATGATTGCTTTAGGTATTTTTCTAAGTTTTGTAAACTTGTTCAAAATGAAAAGGGTTTTATGATTTCTCTACTCTAAGATTTTTGTGAATCCAATGGATACAATCACAATTTCTCTACTCCAAGAAATCATCAACAAAATGGAGTAGTAGAAAGAAAAAATAGAAACATATAACAAATGGCATGAACCATGTTAAACGAACATAGCCTACCCAAATATTTTTGGGTCGAAGCCATCAATACAGCATGCTATATCATTGATAGGGTTCTAGTAAGACCATTACTTTCCAAAGCTCCTTTTGAATTGTGGAACAACAAAAAACCCAATGTTTCATATTTTAAAGTTTTTGGTTATAAATGTTTTATCTTGAATGAAAAAGATGCCTTAGGAAAATTTGATGCAAAATCTGATTAATGGATTTTTCTTGGTTATTCTTTAATTTCTAAGGCTTTTCGTATTTTTAACAAAAGAACTTTGGTTATAGAAGAGTCTATTCATGTTGTGTTTAATGAAGTTTCCGAAGTTAAGAAAATTTATTTTGATGATAATGTTAATTTTGATGCTTTGAATTTAAATGAAACCATTTCTCCATCTAGCAACTTGGATACATCTTCTTTTGAAATATCCTTATCCAAGGAATGGAAGTATGTAGATGCTCATCCTAAGGAGCTAATCATAGGAGACACAACAAAAGGGGTTCAAACTCGTTCTTCTCTTAAGTATTTTTGTGCCAACGCTGCATTTTCTCTCCTAAATTGAACCTAAATACATTAACGAGGCCTTGAAAGATGATTCATGGGTTATCGCAATGCAAGAAGAGTTGAACCAATTTGAGAGAAATGAGGTATGGAAGCTTGTTTCGAGGCTAAATGACCATTTAGTTATTGGTACTAAATGAGTCTTTAGAAACAAGCAAGATGAATTTGGTATCATGGTTAGAAAGAAGGCTAGATTAGTGGCCAAGGGTTTCAACCAAGAAGAAGGTATCGATTACGAAGAAACCTTCGCTCCTATGGCACGATTAGAAGCCATAAGGATACTCCTTACCTTTGCTTAGTAGTAATAATTTTAAGTTATTTCAAATTGATGTTAAAAGTGCTTTTCTTAATGGCTTTATTTCTTAAAAAGTTTATGTTGAACAACCTCCTAGATTTGAGAATGATAATTTCCCTAATCATGTGTTAAATTAACTAAAGCTCTCTATGGATTGAAATAAGCCCCAAGGGCTTGGTATGAGAGACTTAGCTCATTTCTTATCCAAAATAATTTCTCGAAAGGCAAGGTCGATACCACATTATTTATTAAAAATTTAGAAAATAATTTTCTTATTGTTCAAATTTATGTTGATGATATTATTTTCGGTTCCACGAATGAATCTTTATGTAAATCATTTGCAAAGAGTATGAGTCTAGAATTTGAAATGAGTTTGATGGGGGAACTAACATTCTTTTTAGGCTTACAAATCAAACAACTTAATGATGGTATTTTCATTAGTCAAACAAAATATGCATTAGACTAGCTAAAAAGATTTAATATGGATAGTTCGAAGGCTATCAATACTCCTATGAGTACCTCCATTAAGTTAGACATTATTGAAAGTGGAGAAAGATTTGATCAAAAAGCTTATAGGGGTATGATAGGTAGTTTACTATATACCTCACTGCAACTAGACCAGACATCATGTTTAGTATAGGACTTTGTACTAGGTTTCAATCGAATCCCAAGCAATCTCATTTAAAAATTATTAAAAGAATTTTTAGATACCTAAAAGAACTCCTAAACTAGGATTATGGTATCCAAAATCTAAAAATTTTGAATTGGTTGGTTATGCTGATGCTGATTTTGCTGGCTGTCAAATAAATAGAAAAAGCACATTCGGAACACGTCAATTTTTAGGACACGCACTTGTTTCTTGGTCTTCCAAGAAACAAAACTTGGTTGCATTATCCACAATCGAAGCTGAATATATTGTAGCATGTGCATGCTGTGCTCAAGTTATATGGATGAAAAATACTTTAGAAGTAATTAATTAATACGAAACATCAATTGGCCGATATCTTTACAAAACCTTTAAATGAAGAGCAATTTGATTCCATTAGAAGAAAGATAGGCATGTTAAACTATCCGAATGCATGAGTTGTCATATTTCTTTTTCGAACTATTTTTATGTATTTCATAAATAGAGTTTTCATAAATTTATGTCATATCAAGTTTTCTCCATGCCCTTGCTCCATCATGTAATAATTGATACACTTAGTCCCTTCACCCATTAAACCTATTGACAAATGCATCTTTCATGGATTTCACTATTATGAATTCATCTTTCATGGATTTCACTATTATGAATTCTTATTGAGAAATAGATTGTATGAAGTTTTATTCATAGATTTCTTTCTCATGAACTCTTCCTTACTCTTCTTATGAAAGAAGAAGTTTTATGAATTTTTAGTGTGTAATGATTACTTGCAAGAATATCATAAGTCCGTTGGAACATTACTGAGAGATCGTCGGAAGTTTGCCGAAAGATCGCTAGAAGCTCGCCGGAAGAACAATTGACGTACTGGAACTAGAATGCTTTGTTAAATGTCTTAATTATTGTAGTTAGACAGTAGATTGAGTTAGGATTGGGATGTAATCCCACTAACTTAATTAGGGGCCAATTGGGCCCTTAACAGGGCTGAATTGGGCTAGATTGAATAGCCCATTCAGCACCTGAAAACATGGTTGGCGATGGCACCACTTGGTGACCCAGTCTCCCAGGTGGTACCGCCCAGACTAGGCGGAGGTACTACTGGTAGTTAATGCTGCCTGCGGTGGTACCACCCCTGTCAGGTGGTGGTATCGCTAGAGCTCGATCTTCAAGATCTGTCAAGCGATCGTACCGCCCAAACTGGGCGGTGGTACTGCCCAATAATGGCGGTGGTACCGCCAGTATCCCGAAATACAAGGATGTGACACTTTTTTACTCCAATTTTGAAGTCATTTGGGCCTATAAATACCCCACCCTTTTCTACATGAAAGTGTACGAAAGTGTTGGCATAATCTTGAAATCTTTGGAGTGCTAAAAGCGTTGTAAAAGTGCAAGAGTCCTCCTCCCTTTCTAAGTGTTGAGATCATTTAAGAGAGGTGTGAGGCTTGTAAGGGTTCTCTCCTAAACCCGTAAAACGGAGAAAGAGCTGTAAAAGGTGGTTGGTCTTCGCCTATTGAAGTTCATTAGTGGATGCTGATGACCTCGACGGAGGAGGAATCTGAAAGTGGATGTAGGTCACAATGACCGAACCACTCTAAATTCTGGTTTGCATTTTGTCTTGAGCAATTTACCTTTCTTGCAAGCTACTTTACCTTCTTACTGCTTTCTCTACGCTCCCATATGCTTCCAAGTTAAAATCTTTACGAAATGATTTTCATCGAAATCGAGTTTTATCTAAACGAAGACTTTTAAAACGGGTAATTTTTCTACTGCACTAATTCACCCCCCCTTTTAGTGCCACTCTTAATCCTAATAGATATATATTAAATATGTATGTGTGTGACACATTACATTAGGAGACCAAATCAAAAATCTCCTCTCTTTATAATATTAAGTCGGTAACGTAAGGCGATTAGATTAACCCACGTGGCCTTTCACCATTATAGGTAGGGACCGATTCCCGATATAGGTTGAGTTGGTTGAGTCATTTAAGGCTCACCTATTTCATGATTCGTTATCTTGCCTATGACATAAAGATATCACCAGTGACATAAGGACATGGTATACTTGGTCGAGTCACTCGAGGGCATATTGTCGAATCAGACTCATCTTTTAACGATGGTGATGACTTAACCGAACACCATGGTTGGTCGAGTCACTCAAGGCCGTGGTGGTTCGAAGGCTAAACAGAACGGGAATAACAAAGAGTTGTGATTGGCAAGAGTTTCCTACCTTTACGGGCTTAGCATAATTGGTCAAGTCACTCGAGGCTACGTTAAGATGTCAATTAGATCCCGATCCCCACTAGAGATCTATCGGGGGTCTCCGATTCACATACCAAAGGGAGTCATGTGATTCGTGAGAAAATAGTGGGAGTAGATTAAGATAAAAGTCCTTATCTTAATTATTTTTTTTTTACAAAATCTGCATGTTATTTATTTCTGCTACATCTTTATTTTCATAAATATATCGCATTCAAATCCTTTACGTGACATACTTGATGTCAACCACCTCACTGGTCCAAATTATACCGATTGGCTCCGCAACCTGGGAATCATTCTCACGACAGAGAAAATCGCATATATCCTTAATACAGTTATGCCTATGCCTGAGGAAGGGGCAAGAGAGGATGAGATCACTCGCTACATAAAGTACATAGATAACTCCACTCTTACTCAGTGTTACATGTTGGGCTCCATGACTCCTGAGTTACGGAGATAGCATGAAAAGATGGATGCCATATCCATTCTCCTACATCTTCAAAAATTATTTGAGGAATAGGGAAGGACTCAACGATATGAGATATCTAAGAGTCTCTTCTGTGCTAGGATGACTGAAGGGACACTGGTTCAGAACTATATCCTTAAAGATGATTGACTGGATCAAGAAACTCATAGGTCTAGGAATGGTCCTAAAGGATGACCTATGTGTAAACCTTATACTTCAGTCCCTACTAGATTTCTTTTTTCAGTTTATAATGAATTTTAATATGAACAAGCTTGAGGTAACTCTCCCTAAGCTCCTCAATATGTTGAGGGAGGCAGAGAGCACTATCAAGAAAGAGAAGCTATTTCTCTATGCTAGTGAGACCAGAAAGAAAAAGAAGACAGAAAAGTCCCTTAAGAAGGGCAAGGGCAAATCGAGTAAAGTAAAGGTTGCTAAGAAAGACCCATCAAAGGACAAAGGTCAGTGCTTCCACTGCAGCAATGATGGGTACTGGAAGAGGAACTGCAAAGAGTGCCTTATAGAGAGGGCAAAATAGAAGCTTGGAGAAGCTTCATATGCTTTCATAGATGTAATCGTGTCTAAGAGGAAACGAGATGAGGTGAACAATGCATACATGTAGCATTGTAGGCTAGGTCATATCCATGAGGGAATGATTCAAAAGTTGCTAAAGGATGGATATTTAGATCTATTCGACTATGAGTCATATGCAACTTATGAGCCTTGCCTCTATGGAAAGATGACCAACTCTCCATTTAGTGGAACTGGAAAGAGAGCCACTGAGTTACTCGAACTCATACATAGTGATGTATGTGGTCCCATGTCAACTCATGCCATAAGTGGTTACACCTACTTCATTACTTTTACTGATAATTTCTCAAGGTATGGACATGTGTACTTGATGAAGTACAAGTTTGAGGCCTTCGAGAAATTCAAAGAGTATAAAAATGAACTAGAGAATCAAATTGGAAAGAGTATCAAGGCTCTTCGATCAGATCAAGGAGGTGAGTACTTGAGTACAGAGTTCACCCAGTTCCTCAAGGACCACGGGATTCTATCCCAGTGGACACCTCCTTATACACCCTAGCTCAATAGTGTATCCAAAAGGAGGAATTGCACACTGTTAGATATGGTGCGGTCCATGATGAGTTTCGCGGACCTCCTCATCTCATTCTGGGGATACGCCCTAGAGACCGCAGCTTACCTTCTGAACAGAATTTCAACTAAGTCGGTGGTGTCTACTCTATATAAGATATGGAAAGGAAAAAAGCCCGATCTTAAGGTTATTAAGATTTGGGGCTGACCTGCCCACATCAAAAGATAAAACCCTGACAAATTGGAATCCAGGACGAAACGGTGCATATTCGTGGGATACCTCAAGGAAACTAATGTTGAATCTCATATTTTAATGATGAAACCAATTGATATGTGTTTATGATTTAATCTGTGTTTTGAGTAACACAGGATGCTTCGATCAAGATAAGATAATTAAAGCAGGAAAAATCATGTTGTGCTAGGGGAAAACATGTTAGAAGATTGGACGTTGGGACGGAGGAACGGTCGATGTATTGACAGAAGGCTTCGAGTAGTGGATTCGAGCATCAGGCCAAGAAGAGCATATATTGTGCCAAGGATATCGAAGTTGCGGAGTAAATTGGCCGATTGGGCAATAGGCCGTAAGAGAGGACAATGTGCCGAAGAATCGGACGAAGCGTCGAGGGACCAATGACATGCCGAACAACTTGATTACATGCTTAGGATTAATTGTCTAGATCGAAGTATGTTTTACATGCGCAGGATTAACTACGATAGCAAGACATGAAGCAAAATAAAGTCCCAGAGTCAAGGACGTGACATCGTTGGGAGTTCGAGAGTTCGTCGGAAGTCCGGACATTTGTCGGATGTTCTAGCGAAACCAGCTGAGAAGTATCGGAGCTTGCCAAGAAGCTCATCTGAACTCACCAAGAATATCATCGTGAAGTCTAGGAGCTTGCCGGGAGTCCGCCGGAACATTATTGAGAGATCATCGGAAGTTCACTAGAAGCTCGCTGGAAGAACCAAGACTTACGGACTTGTTTAGCTTAGAATATATCTTAGGAATCATAGTTAGCACATAATTGGGCTTGGATTTGGGCCAACCCAATTAAGGGCTAGCTAGGCCCATGTAAGAATTGTCTTGGGCCCAATGAGAAGCCTAAACAGTGCCCCAAGAAATCTCACCGTCGTGGCATAGTCTTCGACACTATGTCAAGCGGTGGTACTGCCAGTCTAGGCGGTTGCACCACCCCTAGCAGGGTACCAAGCGGTGGTACCGCCTAGCACTGCCCCCAGGCGGTGGTGCCACCAGACCTGGGTGATGGTACCGCCTAGGGCAGCATTAGCGTCAGACTGACACTAGGCGGTGGTATCGCCCGTGCCCGGGGAACCCGGGATGGGAAAGTTTTAGGCTCCAAGGTTGAATCAACTTGAAGCCTATAAATACCCCTCTCATCCCTAGTTAAAACACACAAGCACAGAGAGTCTAAAAGCAAAGAAACGCTGTTGAAATCTTGTGTAATCTCCTCTCCCTCTTCTAATGTGTTAGACTAGTTTGAGAGAGGAGTAAGTGAGTGCTTGTAAGGGTTATCTCCTAAACCCAGTAAAATGAGAAGAGGGGTGTAAAAGGTGATTGGCCTTCGCCTATTGAAGGGAGGCCTCTAGTGGACGCCGGTGACCTCGTCGAAGGAGGAAGCCAAAAGTGGATGTAGGTCACGTTGACCGAACCACTCTAAAAATCTGCTTTACGTTTATGTCTTGAGCAATTTACTTTAACTGCAAATCTATTTAATTTCTTATTGCCTTCAATTCATTTATAAACGTGTTTCAAGTTAAGATCTTTACGAAAAGATTTTTGTCGAAACCGGTTTTATCGTACGAAGGTTTTTTGAAGACGTGATTTTACCGCTGCACTAATTCACCCCCCCCCCCCCCCCTCTTAGCGTCGATTCACGATCCTAACATTAGATTCTTCTTCTTTCTTAATAACCCTCCAAGTAATTAAATTAGACATTCTCTAATTCCTTTTTAAAGATTCTTTATAAGGCTTGGCATATCCCGATGATCAAAAGGTCTTTGTAGCCAAGAGAGCGGTGTTCCTTAAGAAGGAACATATTTTTGGCGGAGACAGTGGGAGCATAATAGAATTGAGTGAGGTTGGAGAACCTAGCTCAAGCACCATTCCACAGGTCGAGTCTGTTCAGGTACCTAGCACACAAGTTCTGACTTTATGTAGGTCTAGTAGAGTATATCATCCCCCTGAAAGATTTGTGGGACATATTAGATGAGAGGATGTTGAGGATTTTGATCTTCAGACCTACGAGGAGGCTATTATGAGTATAGACTTCAGGAAGCCATAAATTCTGAGATGGATTCCATGTACTCCAACAAGGTTTGGAACCTAGTTAATGCACCCGAGGGTATTGTGCCCATTGGTTGCAAGTGGATCTTCAAGAAGAAGATTGGAGTAGATAGAAAGGTAGAGACCTATAAAGCAAGGCTAATGGCGAAGGGGTATCATCAAAGGCAATGTGTTGACTATGACAAAACCTTCTCACTTGTAGCCATGCTAAAATCCATCTAAATTCTATTGGTTATTGTGGCACACTATGATTATGAGATCTAGCAGATGGACGTGAAAACTGTGTTCCTCAATTGCAACCTCGAGAAGGAGGTGTATATGACACAACCTGAGGGATTTATGTCCAAGGATAGTCCAAATAAAGTGTGTATGTCGCTTAGGTCCATTTATGGACTGAAGCAAACTTTCCGAAGTTGGAACATAAAATTTGATAAGGCGATCAGATCTTATGACTTCGTTAAGAACGAAGATGAGCCTTGTGTATATAGGAAGGTAAGAGGGAGAACTATCACCTTCTTGGTGTTATATATGGATGACATCCTTATCATTGAGAATGATGAAGGAATTCTATCCACAATAAAGGCTTGGTTATCTAGACACTTCTCCATGAAAGACTTAGGGGAAGCATCCTACATATTGGGGATTCGGATCTATAGAGATAGATCTAAGAGGATGCTTAGCTTGTCCCAATCTAGGTACATAGACACTATTGTCAAAAAGTTTGGCATAGGATATCATTTTCTATGAGTATGTCCACAAATACTCTTGAAGAAAGGGCAAACATGTATATGATACCCTATGTCTCAACGATATGTTCTATCATGTATGCTATGCTATGTACTAGTCATAGGTGCCCTACAAGCCAATCACATGAGTGATGGCATGTATGACATGACACACATTCTTTTTTGCTTATTATATTTTGGTATTTTATCACTTTATATTACTTATTGCATATATGCATATATATTGTAATGTCCATGGATCTGTGCAATGGGAATCGAATTGTAATGAGATCACGATAATGAGACTGATTCACCTTTAAACACAAACCCTAAATAATTTTGGTCATAAGATACTCGAAAGGGATATCGAGATAATCGGATAGACTAGTGTGCTATATACCCGTCCATATGATGGAGGCAGTTGGTCTCATAGCTGCTCGTGTTGGGACACTACGGATATAGTACAGGTGCTCATTGGAGAATGAGTTCATTGATTGATCCGCTCACGGAATACTGGATGGTTGAAGATGCCTTATTGTTAGACAGCGATTCCATGTCTCAATAGTGTATCTGGTCCTTAGACTCGAGACACCAAGGATGTCCTATATGAGTACTCCTGTTAGGACTCTAGCTAGGAGAGTCCTAATTGTGAGAGGCATTCATATAAAACCTACCTAAGCCGACCCCTATTAAAGAGGTGAAGAGGCCGGCTAGGGTTAGGAGGTTGTTTCTTAGAGAAGAATTAGGAGTTATAAAGGAATAGGAGTCTTGAGTAGCAATCCTATTAAAAGTTAGGGTTTAGAAGCCCTATAAATAGCCATGTATTCCTCCTCTTTTAATAAGCAATAGATGAATCTTTTCTGTAGGCTTTGAGTAGCAACTTGGAGGGAGGAACCCCTATAGAGTTCCAAGGAGGCCGATCCCCTAAAGAGATCAACCCCAAGTTTAGAATCTGTAAGGGTTCTATCACCTGGTATCAAAGCAGTGTTCTTAGCATCTCGCTGCCCTTCTACAGCCATCCATCAGCCCTCCATAGCCGCCCAAAGCAATTCCCACAATTGCTTAAAAGGTCGTCGCCAAATTCCGTCGTCATCTCCACCACTACAGATCATCCTTTGATCTCCCTGTGAATTGCAATAGGTTCTGGTTCTTTAACGACTGCTGCAATTTAGTTATCCTTATTCAAAAATCCAAAAAACCACTGTTTCTTTAACGACAATTCTGTTCTTACAAGACAGCACATATTTGTAGCAACTTCCACTGATTTCTATCAAACCTTTGCTGCCATCTACCACAGATCCAAAACTTTCATCCATAGCCCTAAAACTCCACCAAACCACACCCTCAAACTGCACCCAAAACAGCTACAAAACAAGCCTAAACCGCAGCCTACATCCACCAATCCACCAACCTTTTCGACCATCACTTCTCTCAACTTATATATGCTTTTAACCCGACAACAAAAGAGAGATCTTAACATTACAGATTTGGAGGCATATACTATGACATCTAAGGAGGTAATCAATGCTAAATTTGAAGCCTTCGAGGCCTGAATGGAGGATAAGATTCGGACTCTCTTTACCGAACTCAGATTAGGCTGACCACCAAGCCCGAAGAAATCACTTCAAGGAGAGAACTCTAACCAATTGCACCAAGCCCGAAGAGATGACTTCCAAGAGAGGGAAGGCTCTATGACCGACCCCAACTATCCATACATGAGGGTGGACTTCCCTAGATGGGAAGAAGGATACCCGATTGGTTGGATCTCGCGTACGGAGCGATATTTTCGGTACCACAAAACCATGTACGCATCTATGGTGAAAATTATAGCTATACATCTTGAAGGGGATGTCATACAATGGTTTAACTGGTTTGAACACACCCATGGAGTCCTCTCTTGGCGACAATTTAAAGAAGGACTGCTGATCTGCTTCGGACTAATCGATTACGAGAATATTGACGAACAACTAATAAAGATCAGACAAACCTCCACCATTCAAGAGTACTAAATTAGATTTGAAAGGTTATCTAATCAAACTCGTGATTGGTCTCAAAAACAACTATTATGGACCTTCATCGAGGGTTTGAAGCCAGAGATCTAGGGAGAAGTTAAAGCGCGACAACCGTACACACTTATGGCAGCTATCTCTTTCGCACGATTTCAAGAGGAGCGATTGAACCATGAAGCCCGGAGGACTAGGGTTGCTCCCCAACCATACTATCAACCAAGTCCCTGCACCAAAAAGTTTGATAAGAGAAGAACTTCATGAGTGATCTGCGAAGGGGTTATATTGGCATTGCGACGAGCAGTGGAGCTGTGAGCATCGCTGTAGTAAAGGGAGACTTCTTATAATTGAACTAGTAGAAGAAGAGGTCATTGAACATCCAGAATAGAGCCTTGAACATAAAGAAGAAGATGCAGAAGAAGAGCCACAACCGACCGAAGTTACGGTACATGCACTAGCCGGCTACTCAAACCCGCAAACGATAAAAGTTGGAGGCCTTCTCAAACAACAACCGATCACTGTTCTCATCAACACGAGCAGCACTAATAACTTCCTAAACAGTAAGGTTG